>BGPR01010001.1:0-19194 GCA_013235015.1 Araneus ventricosus
GTTAGGAGTATACGAGAAAGTTTAGGGGAGACCACTCCCGCTGGTTATTTATCTAAGCCAAAGGGTTTAGGAGATAAAATTTTTACAAGTTTGCGATTATACAGACCGACAGACAGTGAACCCTTTGACGGATTTGGCCCAAAATTTGATACGGACCTATATTCATGATGATAAAACTGTGTACCAAATTTTATCCATCTACCTATTCAAGTTTTTGAGTTTTAGTGTTCGCATGACCTCGGACAGACAGACAGACAGATGTCCCTTAGACGGATTTTGTCCAAAATTTGATAGAAACCTACAAATTATGTTTAAAGACCACATACCAAATTTCATTCTCGTAGCTCTAATAGTTTTCGAGTTATCGTGTTCACAGACACACACACAGACACACATACAGACACACACACAGACACACACACAGACAGACATAATTCCAAAATTGTGTTTTTCGGACTCAGGGAGGTCTAAAACGTGGAGATTCGTCAAAATCTCGAGTTCGAATTTTTTGACGATTACAGTGCTTTCTCTTTGTATACTTCGTATGCGAGAAAGTAAAAACACAGTGAAATAACTAGCAAAAACATGTTTTTGACCGTGCCAACGCTGCAAATAAGAGTGGAATGACTACAAAAGCGGGAAAACCTTCGAGCCTGTCAAAAACCAGGAACAAATGCTTTCACTTTTTTAAAGGGAGATTAAGAGAAAACAGCTGTAGTGATTTTAAATAAAATAAAGAACTCTGGTCTAGCTCTAGGGGGGCTGGAGCCCGATAGCCCCCCCCCGGATTTGCCACTGCATATCAGTCGTCTAATGGACTATCTTAGTCAAGATAGTGATAGTGAAAAGTCCATAAACTCGATTAACGAATGACAATCCATAAACTCGAATAAAGTATATGGCATATAGAAATATCAAATGTATACTGGTTTAATTTGGTGAGATTAAAAACACGTTTTAGAAATCCACGATGGCTTTTTTGGGATGGATTTTTTTACTTTGAACTATAAACAGATGACAAAGAGGACACCTCAGCCGGCTTTTTACTTTCCAGTCTTCCACACCATACCAACAACCAGCGGGAGTGGCCTCCCTTAAACTTTCTCTTACATTTCTCAAAAATTTGTCATTTCTCCTCCCCCTGCGTGGATAAAAAAAATTCGAATCTGCTCTATTCCAAGGACGCAACAAGTTTCTAACACGTGAAAACGACAAAACAAACGGAAATAAAATAATCCAAGCAGGCTCAGAATTCTCCAAAAAGGAGAAAAAGGAAAGGTCATGAAAGACGCTTAATATCATGCATAAAAGATTGCTTCCAGTACGCTTGCGTGTGGAGATAACGGATTCTTTTCAAAAGTAAATTATACAGATCGACAGATAGTCAACCCTTTGACGGATTTGGCCCAAGATTTTATAAGGACCTACATTCATGACGATAAAACCGTGTACCAAATTTTATCCATCTAGCTATTCAAGTTTCTGAGTTATAGTGTTCATATGAATGCGGACAGGCAGACAGACTTTCCGTTGACGGATTTTGTCCAAAATTTGATAGAAACCTACAAATTATGTTTAAAGACCACATACCAAATTTCATCCCCGTGGCTCTAATAGTTTTCGAGTTATCGTGTTCACAGACAGACATAATTCCAAAATTGTGTTTTTCGGACTCAGGGAGGTCTAAAACGTGGAGATTCGTCAAAATCTCGAGTTCGAATTTTTTGACGATTACAATACTTTCTATTTGTATACTTCGTATACGAGAAAGTAATAAGTTGTCTGACCCACAAAGATGTATTAAACTTGCGGGGGGTAAGGTTGCCATACGTCCTGTACATACGGGACTGCCACCATTTTTCACTACTCAGTCTCGTTTTACTATTTGTCCCGTTTTCTCCCTGAACTCTGAGTGAAACACCAGACGAAAGCAACAGAATGACAGTGTATGAATTTTGATTTGCCATCATAATTTTAAAATGACTTGCGCCCAATTTTATAATTATGAGAAAGAAGACAATGATATAATTAAAAAATTAAAATCAACTTAAAAAAAGACTAGGCTGAAAAGGATTAGCCTCGCATCTACTCTTGTTTATTTTATTAGATTTCCTAAACTTTATCGATTTCTTTTATCCGTGTAAAATAAACCATTACCTATACATTTTTCAATTCCTACTATTAGTTCACACTCTCCCTAGATATATTTATTTATTTATATATCTTGTTCAAATTTTCAATCGTTAATAAAATACTTTTTATTCATCCACTCAAGTTCAAAAAAAAAAAAAAAATTGTAGCGAAATTTGTTTTGTTTTTTAAAATTTGTAGTGGATGACACTTGATGTTAATACAGTTTTCATTAATTAAATTTAATTAATTAATTAATTAGATAAGATGCTAGACTTGGCGGCAAAGTTGGAGACAAAGGGAATTTTCAAGATTCAATCGTTAATAAAATACTTTTTATTCATCCACTCAAGTTCAAATACATTGTTTAAAACTTGTAGTGGATGACACCTGATGTTAATACAGTTTTTTCAAATATTAATTCATTAATTAAATTTAATTAATTAATTTTAGTTTTATATGGGAGAAAAAAATTTCTAAAATAAAATTTTTCTTTGTTGACCTAAGTAGGAAATGACTTAATTTTTTTTTATATATTACTTGTTTTTCATGTTTTATTTAGTTAGCATTTATACGACCCGTATAAATGCTTGCCAATTATGGCAACCCTAAGCAGGGGCAGCAACAGTAGATTCCCGGTAGAATCTGGTCTTGGACATCGATTGAGAGTGCCGCAATATATCGAAACACATATTGTGGACAGTCCCCGAATCCGCATGCCGTCGACCCCACCTTAACAACTGCAAGGTCGTTTGCTACGGCCTTTGCCTTGCGAAATCCAAAGTCGTTTGCTTCCCGCTTCACAGAGAAGAGTGCATGTGAATGACATACTTTCCTTCTCTGCCACGTGACCCGGCGGACATCCCGCTCCAGGGAAAGCATTCTTCTTTCGTCATTTGTTTTCGTAATGTTTATGTAACACCTCGAACGGAGCGAGCGCTCGAATGCGATTTCTTCGAGCCCGTGATCTTTCGAAAGTGGAAAGTTTCAGACAAAACTCGCTCGGAACTACTGCTGTTGGTAAACTGATTCTTTGCTAAGCAGCGGCGGAGCTTCTTTCATAAGCAAATTGTAGAACTTTGAATTTTCTTCTTAGGAAATGTATTCGCAAATTAATTAAAGAGTAATTTTAATCAAGCGTTTTGAATTCCTTGGTCTGTACGAATTTTAAGGCGGAATTTTTTAATCATATAATTATTTCGAAATATCGCAAATAGCTCTCAACTGTCATTGTTGTCGGGAACAAGGGATATATGACTGACTTTTTCCAAATACTCTCCTGTGACTAGTTCTCCTGATAAATATCTTGCTAAACTGAAATTAAGTTATCAGTAAAGCGATTTCTTTGCAGCCCGTGTTCATTCCAAACTGGAAAGTTTCAGTCAAAACTCGCTCGGAACTATTGCTGTTGGTAAACTGATTCTCTACTAAGCAAAGGTAGAGCTTCTTTCATAAACAATTTGATGAAGTTTGAATTTTCTTTTCAGGAAATGTATTCGCAAATTAATTAAAGTGTAATTTTAAGCAAGAGTTTTGAATTCCTTGGTCTGTACGAATTTTAAGGCGGAATTTTTTAATCATATAATTATTTCGCAATATTGCGGATAGCTGTTCGTAGTTATTCTGATTCTCAGAGGTCATTGTTGTCGGGCACAATTGATATATCACTGACTTTTTCAAAATACTGTCCTGTGACTAGGTCTCCTGATAAATATCTTGCTAAACTGAAATTAAGTTATCAGTAATGCGATTTCTTTACAGCCCGTGAACGTTCGAAATTGGAAAGTTTCAGTCAAAACTCGCTCGAAACTATTGCTGTTGGTAAACTGATTCTCTACTAAGCAGTGGTAGAGCTTCTTTTTTAAACAATTTGAAGAAGTTATGGTTTTTTTTTTTAGGAAATGTATTCGCATATTAATTAAAGTGTAATTTTAAGCAAGCGTTTCGAATTCCTTGGTCTGTACGAATTTTAAACCAGAATTTTTCAGTCATATAATCATTTCGAAATATTACAGATAACTGTACGTAGTTATTCTGATTCTCAGCTGTCGTTGTTGTCAAGACATTTCGAATAGTACTTAGCCCTTGAAAAAGTGGACTAGAATGGATTCCTTGTTTGTTTTTAGTTTTATTCTATTACCTCTGAGTTTTTTTTATTTATTCTATTTTTGGCTATCTTTGCATGAGCTTGATTTCCATTGTTTTCTGTTTATTGTTTAGCTGCTGCAATTGCGCGCTACTTAAGCATTGTAAACATTTTATCTAATTTTTTTCTAAATTTTATTCCATAAATTTTATTGTTTATAAATAAAAATAATTTCTGTTTTTGTTGTTATTCTTGTTTAAAGTTTAAGTTAAGATTCTATTTTATATTTATTCTAATTTTTCTAGTTGATTGTTTTTAAGCTCTAATAACAGCTGAGGAGATATATAATTGACTTTTTCCAAATATTGTCCAGTCACTAGTTCTCCTGCTCCTCTATCCTCCTAAACTGAAATTAATTTATCAGTTAAATTTTATCAGTGGCGGCGAGTCGGGGGGGACGACGACGGGGGCAGTCCCCCCCCCCCCCCTACGTTTTCAGCGAAAAATCAAATTTTTATTTTATTTTATGCCTAAAACTAGAAATTACAAAAAAGGAAAAGTGTTCAGGAAAACTAGCCAATTTTTAAAATAAATTTTTAAATTTTGTTTTCGACCCCCAACACTCCCGTGTATTTTAGATGACTGTAAATCTTTTGCTCCCTCACTTTTTCTACCCAATCGCAGCCACTGAATTTTATCTGAAAAAGTGTTTTTAATTTTGCTCTCAAACATGCTTTTCTCGTATGGTTTTAACATGATATAAATTTTTCTTTTTCATCACCATTTGGGAATGCAAAATTCTACATGCTTATTTTATATTTGAAATCATTTTAATGATTAATTTATATTTCTGGTACCATTTAACATTTTCAATTCCTACTATTAGTTCACACTCTCCCTATATATATTTATTTAGATATCTTGTTCAAATATTCAATCGTTAATAAAATACTTGTTATTCATCCACTCAAGTTCAAATACATTTTTTTAAACTTGTAGTGGATGACACTTGATGTTAATACAGTTTTTCAAATATTAATTCATTAATTAAATTAAATTAATTAATTTTAGTTTTATATGGGAGAAAAAATTTCTAAAATAAAATTTTTCTTTGTTG
This sequence comes from Araneus ventricosus, assembly GCA_013235015.1. Taxonomy (NCBI): domain Eukaryota; kingdom Metazoa; phylum Arthropoda; class Arachnida; order Araneae; family Araneidae; genus Araneus; species Araneus ventricosus. Next base: position 5,334 of record BGPR01010001.1, read on the forward strand.
ACCTAAGTAGGAATTTACTTCAAATTTTTTTTATATTACTTGTTTTGTATTCAGAAGATTTATGAAAGAAAAAATTAAGTTTCAACTTAATTATATTTTGAAGTTTATGCTCTAAGAATAAGTCCAAATCGTAAGTTGATATCACTTACCCAAACAACTTTCAAAAAAGTTTTCAAAATATTATATATCCTCGACATTAATAATGAAAGCAAGAAATTAGCAAACAAATATATAACAAAATCTAAGCTTAATCCATAGCGCCATTAGCTCTAATGGCGGAAAAAGCGCGGTATTTATAGCGGAGAAATTACAAAGGCAGCAAAATATTTCACGTCTCCTCTAAGTTGCATTATCTGGGCGATTAATCAGCGGGTGCTGTCTCGTCCTCCTCTAAGCTCCACAACAACCTCACTAATGAGGTAAAAATATATAAAAAAGAGAATTGATTAACTGCGGGTGATAAAATTCCGGAGTTCTACTGGAAAAGGTTCACTGAAATGTATTAAAAAGATGAAACTGCACCCTCTAACGAATAAAAATCTCGAAAATTCTGTTTGTATTTTTGCGCCATAAGAAAGCATAGACGTGTAAAATTTAGTTTGGTAGATGAATATTTGAAATGTATTAAAAAGATAAAACTGCACCCTCTAACGAATAAAAATCCCAATAATTCTGCTTGTGTTTTTGCGCCATAAGAAAGCATAGACGTGTAAAATTTAGTTTGGTAGATGAATATTTGAAATGTATTAAAAAGATAAAACTGCACCCTCTAACGAATAAAAATCCCAATAATTCTGCTTGTGTTTTTGCGCCATAAGAAAGCATAGACGTGTAAAATTTAGTTTGGTAGATGAATATTTGAAATGTATTAAAAAGATAAAACTGCACCCTCTAACGAATAAAAATTCTGCTTGTGTTTTTTGAGCCAAGAAAGCATAGACGTGTAGAATTTATTTCGGTAGATGAATATTTGAAATGTATTAAGATGAAATGCACCCTCTAACGAATAAAATGCTTCTGTTGTGTTTTTTGCGCCATAAGAAAGCATAGACGTGTAGAATTTATTTCGTAGATGAATATTTGAAATGTATTAAAAAGATGAAACTGCACCTCTAACGAAAAATCGCAAAATTTGTATATTTTGCGCCATAAGAAAGCATAGACGTGTAGAATTTATTTCGGTAGATGAATATTTGAAATGTATTAAAAAGATGAAACTGCACCCTCTAACGAATAAAAATCGCAAAAATTCTGTTTGTGTTTTTGCGCCATAAGAAAGCATAGACGTGTAGAATTTATTTCGGTAGATGAATATTTGAAATGTATTAAAAAGATGAAATTTCACCCTCTAACGAATAAAAATCGCGAAAATTCTGCTTGTATTTTTGCTCCATAAGAAAGCATAGACGTGTAAAATTTATTTTAGTAGATGAATATTCATACACGATTTTACCAACGAGATGTGGCAGAAACGGACATATTCTTAATAAAATGAAAACAACACAATTCCACTTTCAATGCCTTCAACATTCGAGAAATAAATTAGGCAGAAACTTAATTTAGCTTTTGGTTATAAATATCTTTCGTTAGCTGTCGAAGTGCTTGCGATTTCATCGTGGGCTTTAACAAGAAATTTGCAAATAAAAAGTGAATTCGTCCAGAGATTAAGATACAGAAATAAACACAAATAAGCATATAACAAATAAAATTAACTCTCACGTATAAGTGTTAACTAGCACCTTTAGCATTGCTTATCTCCTATATACATTAAATAACGCTTATGGAAAGAATTCTGCTAATGTAATAATTGATGCAACATTAAGATCAGTATGGTTTTTTGCTGTGGTGGCTTAGAGCAGACATACGACTGGAACGGTAAACCAGCGGGAGTGTTCTCCCCTAAACTTTCTCTTATGCTTCCCCAAAAGGTGCCGTTTCCCCTTCCCCCGCGTGGCTAAAAAATTCGAACCTATTGTTACCCAGAATCCAATGACTATCAGAAGGTTTTTCATTATAGTGATTGAAAAATATCTAGGTAAAGAATTTCAAAGAGATGCGTAACGATTTTCCTCTCTTACCGCCTCAAGGACAAACTGACGTAATTCGCTACTCCGTAATGAAATTCCTCTCCGTTTTCTTCCAGTACGCGTGCGTATGGAGATGACGGATTCTCTTCAAAATTAAATTATACGGACCGACAGACAGTCAACCCTTTGACGGATTTGGCCCAAACTTTTATACAGACCTACATTCATGGCGATAAAACTGTGTATAAAATTTTATCCATCTGGCGTTTCAAGTTTTTGAGTTATAGCGTTCGCATGACCTCGAACATACAGACAGACTTCCCGTTGACGGATTTTGTCCAAAATTTGAAAGAAACCTACAAATTATGTTTAAAGACCACATACCACATTTCATCCCCGTAGCTCTAATAGTTTTCGAGTTATCGTGTTCACAGACACACAGACATAATTCCAAAATTGTGTTTTTCGGACTCAGGGAGGTCGAAAACGTGGAGATTCGTCAAAATCTCGAGTTCGAATTTTTTGACGATTACAATACTTTCTCTTTGTATACTTCGTATAAGAGAAAGTAAAAGCTTTGATGGCTGAGAGTAGACATACGACCGGAAAAGGGTTAATGTTATGTAATTTCATAAGTAGGGGAAGGTGGTGTACCTAAGTCCTATTTATACTTTTTAATTTTTAATTGGATAATTACTAAAAGAAAGGTAACAAAACAATTTTTCTTTCATATTTTAGGCCTTTATACACAACATATATTTTTTGTAGATTTTTTAAAAAAGTATTTCAGTGCATTATTTACAATTTAAAAAAAAGTGGAAATAGGACCAAGGTACACCATGGGTAGTGTACCTTGGACCAGCTATTTCTAGATTTAAAAAATCTAACCGAATAGTTTGAACATAAACATTTATTGGTATTTTAGCTACAGAAAAATGTTAATGAGCACTTTTACTTAATGAGGTCTTAGATTAGACCGAATTTAAAATTATTACAGCAACAGTTTCATTTCTATGAGTACGCTTAACGAGCATTGTAATTAAACAAGTCAATTCCAAATGTTAATTTCCGAAGCTGCCTTTCAGATCCTCCAGTCAACACGGGATGTGGTAACTTCCACATTACATCACATTTTTCCACAACATAAGTGGTAGACCATGTAGTGGTCATGCACCAAGGTACACCGCTTGGGCATGGTCCAAGGTACACCACTTGGCCATTTCATGGAAAATGGCTGACTACTAAATTGAGGTTAGACTTAACATAATTTCTAACACATGTTATTATAGCTAAAACTGTGCTTTTTAAGTTAGGCACTATTAACACAAAATTCAACAGGAAAAAAATTACTTTTGATGGGTCAATTTCCTTTTTCAGGATTCATTCATTCAAATGAGCACCTTGACAAATAAGTTCAGGTACACTGGGACCTCTGGTGGCAAGTGTATAAAATACATATAGCATTTTCTATACATCTATACAGATGGCGCTAAAATCGGCATAGGTTCAAGGTACACTTATGTCCAAGGTACACCACCTTCCCCTAACCTAATTTTCAATTAAAAACTTAATGTGGCTAAAATATTTTAAAGATTATATTAAGTGTTTATATGTTTGAAAAATAAAAGACCGTAAACTAAATTGAAAATTATATATTAAATTTTAAGAGAGAGGCTAAGAATTTGATTTGGCCCAGGGCGTAGAATTGAGCAAACCTGGCCCAGGGAAAATCGCAGATAAAACGCCTGTGACAGGAAACTTATAACCTGGGAGTTGCTCGGGTGAGTCAGTTGTGGAAAGGGGTCGATGGAATGCCAAGCTGTGGCAGCGGGCCATCTTCCGGAGAAATTGGCTATTAATACGGGCTTGCTTTCAACTCATCAAGACGGGCACTTAACGCGGAATTCTTGACACCCCCGGGGGGGGGGGGGGGGTACCGTTTGACGTCGCTTCGTGCGTTACGGAAGCGAAGGAAGGAAAAAGAAGATAATGGAAATCCCGAGCAAGAAATGGGACAGGACGTTTTTTATGAAACTGCAAAAAAATCGAAAGGCACGAGAGAATATTTTTTAAAACAAGAATAAAGATTCTTTATGAATTATTTAAATGTGAGGGACAACCGACTTGACTTCTTTGGGATGTTTGAAAAAGCACGCAAATGTCTTATCGTCAGAATTTAAAAATGTCTCTTTGTGACGTAGTTTGGCACGGTTAAGCTGAAAATGAATCGTGCCAGCTGGTTTAATGGAAAGGAAAATGGTTACCGTTAAATTATCTCATGTTAAAGATTATGAATGATGATGGAAAATAGGAAGCTTCATAATAATAATTTTTCCTCATGATTGTTACTTCTTAACCCTGGCACGGAAAGGGTTAGGAAGTTAAGAGCAACGTGCTTTTCTATGTTGCTTTTAATTTGATATGGATAGGGTTTGAAGGGCTGTAGATGGCAACATGATCTGGACACGAATGAATAATGAAAGAATAATTTTAATTAATTAAAGAAAATAATTACTTTATTATAAATGAGAAAATTAAATATAAAGTATTTCTAAGTTGATTTTTACTCAATTTCTTTTTACTAACAAATAATAGTTTTAACCGAAAAGAGTTAAGAAATCATATCGGCTTTACGTTTGTTTAAGTATCTTTCAAAAAAGGGCAATTATAGTAAAGTCTAGTTTCAAGATGATATGGATGACGATTGCATTAGGCACTGTTTGATGTTAACAGTAGGGTTGATTTTTCCAGTATCACTTAAAGCAGTTTGAGACATCCAATGTGGTATCCATTTGCCTTCCCATAAAGAGTGTAAATGCATCAAATTTACCTTCGACCAAAAGAAAAAATTTCCACTTGAGCGTTGAATCTTGCTTTCTCACTTTCAGATTAGCAAATAAGTCAGAATTCTACGTGCCACAAAAATGGAAATTTGAAAGCTTATGCCAGTTATCTGAGAACAGATATGTGAATAACTCGCTTATCCGGATAAGATCATTTGAAATCGAAATCAGTTTCACAGGTCCAAACTAAATGTTTTTGCTTCAACAATTAATTTGATCTCGAAATAATACTTTCAGGATTAGCAGCCTCCAAGCTGAAAGCCCATCAGAGAAGAGAAATTTTTGACATCATATAAATATACATGTGAGAAACGAGTGGCAAAATTTTAATTTCTTACATTGAAAAATATTATAATTTTGAAGAATAAAATTTTGGAATTCAATGACCGATGTTGTAATTCGAAAATGAAATAAATAAAATGGTCGAAAATGAAATAAATAAAATAGTCAAAAATGGAATAAATGAAATGGTCGAAAATGAAATAAATAAAATGGTCGAAAATGAAATAAATAAAATGATCGAAAATGAAATAAATAAAATGACCGAAATATGAAACCGATAGAAATAGTCGAAAAATAGAAACCGTAAATGAATGAAAATAGAAATAAATAAATAGTAGAAAATAATCAATAAATAGTCGAAAATAAATAAATAGAAATAGTCAATAAATAAATGAAATGGTCAAAAAATGAAATAAATAAAATAGTCCGAAAATGAAAGAAAATGAAATGATCGAAAATGAAATAAATAAAATGATCAGAAATAAATAAAATGATGAAAATAGAAATAAATAAAATAGCGAAAATAGAAATAAATAAAATGGATGAAATAGAAATGAATGAAATGGAAATAAGAAAATGAAATAAATAAATATGCTGAAAAATGAAATAAATAAAATGTTTCGAAAAATAAAGAAATACTGAATGAAATAATGAGGTCGAAAAAATAAATGAAGTAATAAATAAAGAAAATAGCGAAACGAAATATGAAAACCTGAAAATGGTCGAAAATGAAATAAATAAAGAATAACGAAAAATAGCAGCAAAATTGAAGAATAAATAAATTAAATGATCGAAAAATAGTTAAAATGTAATACAGAAAGCAATCGAAAACTATCAGAAATAAATGAAATGCCGAAACAAATTGAAAATAAATGGGAAATGATAACAAAATATGAAAATAAGATAACAAAATGGCCAAGTGAAGAAATTAAAATGAAATAAACTCATCGAATGAAATAAATAAAATGACGAAAATGAAATAAATAAAATGGTCGAAAATACATAAATAGTCGAAAATGAAATAAATTACAATCCCGGTTAACTGAACTAAGGGAGGAAGCGGTTTCGGATGCAATTATGAAATGTTTTGAGTGTAAAACGAACGCGAAACTCTCTTTGTGGGCAACACTTTATTAAAGTCAGCCCGCTATCGGGAGCAATATTCGCACGGTCGAGTTCGACAGCAATGCGCTTGACAGCCACATGTGAACAATATCGTATTTTTAATATTGTTAATACGCATTAATTTTAATTTTAGCATTCTAAAATTAACCAGTGACCTTCGTGGGAAGGCTTAAAAGAAAAAAGTGGGGATATCGTTGCAAAAAATTTCAACTTCGCGATTATTTCCGTGCAGTCACGTGTTTTTTGGATTTACGATTTCAGAGGTATTTCGGATAACCCGGGTTTCGGAACATTCTATATTTTTCATCAATATTTTCAGCCTCAAGGAGAAATACTTTTCTGTCTTTTAAGATGCTTATGGATTGCTATTAATTTTTGTATAAAATTCACCCAGGCGCCCGAAACCGCCTGAGTCCAGCTTCTGTCGAACTGGCGGTTTGAGGCGGGATAAGGCTCATAGGGTTAAGATGCTTATGGATTCCGATTAATTCTTGTATAAAATTCACCCAGGCACCCGAAACCGCCTGAGTCCGGCTTCTGTCGAACGGGCGGTCTGAGGCGGGATAGGACTCATAGGGTTAAATTTGGAAGACAGATAATTAAGTTTTATTACTCCGTTTCAATCATATCATATCAAAACATGAAAGACAGAGAATAAATTGGAGTGTTTTTCAATTATTGTTACAAACCATTCTAAAGCTAACAGAAATGTGAATGAAAATATGTCTCGAAATTCCAAATTCCGTTTCCATTTACTTACAATTTCTGTGCTGATAAACTCTGCTTTTCACGAAATGAAGAGCTTTTTCATGAAAATTTTCAATTTACAATTTTTATTCCGTTTGATCTCAATTCTCAAAATTGTAAAGAAGCTCTTATTAAATTTATTTTTTGATTTTTAAAGCAAGTGAACTTGCGAATCACTTTTTATGAGCGGAAATATTTGCATTCATTTCAGTGAAATTTCAGCTCATCGCTATGATTAAGAAAAGAAAACAATTTTCAAAGGAAAACATCGAGGTGGAATGAACATTTATTTTAGAGGCAAATGATGATTTTCTCTCCTGCTTTCTAGAAAAATACCAAACATGGTAAAACAAGAAATAAATGGAAATCGGCGATATTTATGGAATGAAAAAATAACAAATATTTTCTATGGAAACCGTAAATGATATGGTAAACATATGAATATATGTCTGCTCTAAACACTGTGAATAACACCTTTTATCCTCAAAGATTGGTTGCTTTCTTTTTGATATTTTGGCAATTTTTGAATTTCGTATAACATCTTTATTTAATAGAAAGGTTGATTCTAACACAAGATGATTCGAAATATCTGGTGAAAATTCGAAATCAAATTGAAGTGACCAAAACAAAGTAGATATTGAATGATACTATGCACCGAAATGGCGCGTTGAGGTGATAGTGGACGCAATCGTGAAGTGTCATGCACCGTTTTTCACTGGCGTGAAACTTCATTCCCAACGCGTATTTTAGGAAGTTTGCATCTTTGCATAAATACGGTACACATTGGCGTGCGTTTTATATATGGAGCAAGCAATCTTTCTCGCAGAAGATGGCGTATGTACGGCCATTCAACCAATGAAGTAGAAAGTACGATTCCACTAAGTATTTGCGTACCCTTCCCGCCAAAACAGAAATAGGTGACCATTCCCGATAGGAACGTGATTTCGTGCCACGTGTATTATTATTATTATTTTTTAAATTTTTATTTAAAGAAAATCACACTACAGAGAAAACTCCATTTACAGAGTGCTGACAAACACACAAAGAACAAAAGTCACAATGAGTAAATAAAATAAAAAAGAATATGCCTTAGAAAGCAAAAAGTAGAACACAGAGAATACAAAAAATCATAAAACTTATGCAAATGTATATATAATTAAAAACTAAAACACGTAATCACAAAACTTTAAGACACACTATAACACCAAAAGCCGTATTTTTAAAAAAATTTAAAGTTCATTTCCAAAAGGCACACACTTGAGATTTTTAAAAAAATGCAACACTTAAAGTAAAAATAAATCAAACACGGTGCCAAAAAACTGGTCGAATACATAAAAACACTGAAAATCAAATAGCATAAAAATCTAAAATGTTGTAGAAAGGCAAAATAAAACATATAATGTATTTAAAAGATGCAAACATTTCGACTTAAAAGCACCTAGAGACTTATTAAAAATGTCAAGTTCATCAGAGAACGTGATAAAAATTTTATAAAACCTATATAACGAGAACCTGTTAATATAATTAAATTTTGAATCTGCATTTGGAAAGGAACTCTGGTTTCTTAAAAATCTGGCGGGCACAGCGAATCTATTGAGCTCATTATATCATTACAATCAATTGAACCATTAATAACTTTGTAAAAGAAAAGAACGCAAGAAACATCTCGTCTGGAGGATAAACTAGGCATATTAAAAATATTACGTAGGAGTGAAGAAGATATATCATGCAAGTAAAATTATGTGCCTTAAAGCGAGAAAGGTGGTTTATTTATTGTCCCACTTCGACCCAGCTACCTAGGTAGGGTTACCATACGTCCCGTATATACGGGACTGGCACCGTATTACAATACTCAGTTCCGTATTACTATTTGTCCCGTTTTCTCGTTTGTATTGATCACGCTTAATAAATTTATACGAATACTTATTTGCCATTCCAGCCCACAATACAAATGTGAAGAGAATATTTTCCCTAATGCCAACTCAATGGTGGGACGACAGAAACTGGTTGTCAGTGGAGACAATTGAAGCAATTTTGATTTGTCATAACAGTTTTAAAATGAGCAGCGCCCAATTTTATAATTGTGTGAAAGAAGAAAATGGTATCACTAAGAAAGTAAAATCAACTTTAAAATGAGACTGGCCTAAAAAGGATTAGCTTTGCATCTTTTTTTATTATTCTACTTGTTCATTTTATTAGATTACTTAAACTTCATCGATGTTTTAGAAGAGTAAAATAAACCATTCCCTACCCACTTTTTTATGTTTTAATTATTTAGCACTTAAATGATCCTCATCAATGCTTGGAAATTACGGCAACCCTATACTTAGAGGGTGTAAGGCACTTATTAGGAAGGCGAAGAGAATGGTATTTATTGAACATACCAAACGTCCGAATGCAAGCTCATCAGTGACAGTTCATCATCGTCCACTATCACCTCAACATGCCATTTGAGTTCGCGTATTCCATTACAAAATCTGTTTATTTCGGTCGCCTCTATCTGTCTTAAAATTTGCGTGAGGTATTTTATAATCACCCTGTATAATTTAACGTTTAATTCGAATTAAGGTTGACATGAATAATACTAAATCTAGCATAAATCGTCGTGACCTATTTACCAAACGCCAGTGCGAACTCCAGACATCAGGATGTTACCGAAATGAACCATCGTTAAATAAAGCCGTCAAATATAATCAAAGCCGTATAATATATAATCAAAGCCGTATTATATAGAATCAAAGCCGTATAATATATAATCAAAGCCGTATAATATATAATCAAAGCCGTATAACATATAATCAATGCCGTATAATATATAATCAAAGCCGCATAATATATAATCAAATCCGTATAACATATAATCAAAGTCGTATAATATATAATCAAAGCCGTCAAATATTCAAAAGTGTCTGATTGCCAGAATAATCAATCGCGAACGAGTGGCCAAATTAAAGATTAAATAAGCGTATTTCTACGCTAATCATACAGGAGCGGAAAAGTGAAGCCAAAATGGAAGATTCCCCTCAAAGGAACAGATAAAAAGACGCTGCGAGAGTATTGAGTTTAATGAAGCGGGCAGAGAGATATGGCCTCCCAAAGTCAATGTTTCCCGCGCCATTTGCTTTTATATCCATATTCAGACATTATTGTAACAGGAACGTACATTATCCTTGTTTTACGCAAAAATAACAAGCCAAAATTCAAAAAAAATGACTAGAAGTCTAAATTAAATGTCCGGCAGTGTAGATATCCAGTTCCAGATTGTTTAAACGACGAAGTAGAATGTGCAAACTTAGTAAGTAGTTGTGTGTCATGCTAGCCAAAACAATTATGGTGGATCTTTCCTGGTTGGAATGTGATTTTGTGAACCGTGTATTATTATGATCCCAACACTGATAATGGTTGCAGTTAAACATACCTAACGTGAAAGCGGAGCCTCATAACTCGCTCTTTCGCCTTGCCTATCCTGTCCAAGCCTGTCAAAATCGCCATTTATCACCTTCACATGCCATTTCCGACTGCACATTCCATTGCGAAACCTGTTTATTTCGGTCCCTTCTACATGCCACTAGAGTTATTTTAATAATTTAATAATGGAGGCGGCTATTTTAGAATCGATTTACATAAGTTAGCGCCTAATTCGAATTAACGTTGACATGAATAATACTTAATCTAGCATAAATCGTCGTGACCTATTTACCAAACGCCAGTGCGAACTCCAGATATCAGGAGGCTATCGAAATGAACACCGTCGTTAGACAAAGCCGTCAAATATTCAAAAGTGTCTGATTGCCAGAATAATCAATCGCGAACGAGTGGCCAAATTAAAGATTAAATAAGCGTATTTCTACGCTAATCACATCGGAGCGGAAAAGTGAAGCCGAAATGGAAGATTCCCCTCAAAGGAACAGATCGAAAGACGCTGCGAGGGTATTGAGTTTAATGAAGCGGGCAGAGATATGAGCTCCCTAACTCAATGTTTCCCGCGCCATTTGCTTTTATATCCATATTCAGACATTATTGTGTCCAGAACGTGCATTATTCGGAAATAAAATGACGACATTTGTTACAACGCAAATAATCCAAAGGAATGATGAAAAGGTTCCTATTCATTCTGAGATTGAATTCGGTTGCAAAACGATGCCGCAGAAATTCATTGTAATCCTTGTTTGTCTCAAAAATAACCTAACGAAATGTATCAGCAAGGACTAGAAATTCAGTTCAAATATCACAGAATATTGTAACAATTACGATATATTAAAAATCTTCCGTCAGGCAACGTATATATATATATATATAATATATATATATATATATACGTTGCCCGACGGAAAATTTTATTCTAGGTCTTTTGTATTCGGATTTTTTGCTTTCGGTTCTTTTTAAATCTTCTTAAATGTATTTCAGAATCTTATAAGATTAATCTTTTATTCAAGAATTCTTCCATTTTAATTGTCTTGTGCTTTTTGAGGGCATGGCGGCATTTTTTAACGGATTTCGTTTGTTGTTAGCAGAAAAAAGCACAAATTAATATCATGAGCGAGCTTCTCTACCTGACGAGCGGCTCGCTATGATATTTTTCAATTATATTTGGGTTTTTATCTATTTTTTTGCCATTGTGTCTTGATTGTTTTTGTGTTTTTTTCTTGTGTTTCTAAGTCTATTTTTTTATATATATATATATATATATATATATATATATATCAATTCTCAATATATCTATCAAATTTGGTAAGGTGCACTGCTAGAAATTGATTTCGATCAGGGACGTCGTATCTTTTCAGGAGCGATCGCTTCCTAATAAAATGGCGGTCCAATATAATTTATTAATAAAACTCAATAAGGATTAAAAGATCAATAAGAACTTCTTTGTTTAAATTAGAAAATTCATCATTAAAATCTAAACAACCAACGTCTGATGTGTTTTTATTATCTTCATTGGAGGAATCCTCAATACTGTCTGTACCCGTCTTGCGCCGCTTGGAATACCCGGATTTACCCCGAGTACAGTAAAAATTGAAATAGAACCATGCAACTATTGGATTAAATTCTTATTGTTTGATAGAGTATAAACTCTTAGTAAACGTGCAAGAAACTGGACTAAGTATAGTTTTTATAAGTGTAATGACAATTAAATAAGGATAGTTTAAAACAAAAGAATATTAGAGAGTTGACATCTTAAAACAATAAACTTTCACAGATGCAGTGAATTCAACAGCAGCAACACGCCACTATGACTATTCCTTTTTCTAGTCTAGTAGAGTGTAATTCAGTGTATGTTCGCTAGAAAGGAGAACTAATAGCGCCAGAAAGAAGGGTGCCCAGTTTTGCCCCACTAACCGGTCTTACCTCGCTCTCCCCTAAATACGTCTTAATTCGTCATTTCTGATAAACTGAATTATCCAAAGAAGTAACAATATATTATTCGAAAATTTCTAAAGAAATTTTTTTTTAACGATATCAACTTGCGTTAGCTTGGATCTTTCAACTTTTTCGTTGCTAACTTTAATTCAGTTTTTTTTTTATGAAGAAGGAACACCTTCTCCTTGACCAGTGGAGTGTAATTCAGAATCTGTCCGCTAGAAAGGAGAACTAATAGCGCCAGAATCAAGGGTACTGGTCTTACCTCAATCTCTCCTATTTGTAAGCTAAAAACTATCTTAATTATTTATAAATTTCTCACACTTTTAACTTTTAGAATTTTTAAGAATATGTCTCTAAGAGAGGTGACAAAATTTTCTCAATACACCAACACGATGAAAACTTTAAAATGCCAAAAACGTTCAATATTTTCAAAGATCTACTGTTTTGAAAGAATATACAGTGGGTTGTCAATATAATGTGGACACTTTAAAATTTGCATATTTTTTCGAATATCTCCAGAAAATCTGCAGTTAAAAAATATCAGTTTGTGCAAGAACCCTCATCATTAAGCCTTTCTTAGAGTGTACCAAAATTCACCAAGTTGCACTGTCAATATCGTTCTGAATGCTAATGGTATTGAACTAGAATTTTCATATAAATTGTCCTATATATCTGTCTCTTATGTCATGAATGTAATATTGCGCTACATTTCGCACATGCGCAGTAAAAAATCATTTACTAAAAATACATACTCATATTTCCTTTAATATTCAAAGTATTTACTTCATATTTAATTACAATACTTCTCTAACATACTGTCGAGTATTTTGTAAGTTTCATACAATTTGGTTTAAAACTCTGCAAGTTATAAGCAAAAAACATGCGAAAAATTTGGGATTTTTTAAAGAAGCCTTTATATCTTCCCGAATATTTGCGCTATGTTTTTGAAAATGAATGTAAATATTATGCACATGGAACATTCATTCATGAAAGTTTCATCTCGTTTTCAGCTTTCTTTGAAACAGGATGAGTCGCATTTTTTTTTTGTCTTCATAACTTTCTGGTCGGTCCCCTAAATACTCTCGTGATCGAATCTTCACTGTAAACTGTGAGTTCAAGCCTAATCTTTACATGTTCGACATTCTAAGAAATTCCATGCAGATTTTCGAAAAATATTTGAAAAAATGTGAAAATTTTGAATTGTCCACATTATATTGACAACCCACTGCATGTAAAATCATCACTGTTGTGCTACATGTTTATACAGATAATTTGATTACGAAACAAAAATAATGCCTCAAACAAGAATATGCTTGGTTTTTGTTTAGAAGAGGTTTGGGGTAGAAACAAGCAGAACGGAAAAATTTGAAGTTTAAATTATAACGACCTGAAGCAACGACAAACGCATTCCGTTTCTATGAAGGAATTCCATATCTTCTTGCATCTACCACAAACCTCTTAAAGCTTTTCATT
>BGPR01010001.1:19204-37594 GCA_013235015.1 Araneus ventricosus
CCATTGAAGACTGGCCAAGGTGATGTCACTACTTTGTTCTAAGAACATGAAAGAAAAAGTGGAAGAGTCTAAAACAACCTCCACAAATGACGTCAAGCATAGCTTCTCTAAGCCCGAAATTCCCCAAACAAAGGGCAAAGGAGATCTGTACATCAAAAAGCATATTTTCAAAAGAAAGAGGAAAGACACACAGATCAAAACGTTAATAAGATTGATTAAAACTATCAGCCGTCTGACTATATTAAAATAAGTCTTCATCAATAAAAAAACTTACCCTATGACCATATGCCCGTTTTTTATGAAGGATTTCCATATCTTCTTGCATCTACCACAAACCTCTTAAAGCTTTTCATTACCTTTCATAGCAGAACTTTTCCGATACTCCCCCGATCAATATCACTTGAACCTATGTTCGTTTTTACAGAAGGGAAAAAACTGCCTGTTCCTTTTACGACGGCGAGAAAAAGTTTACGACCATTGAAGACTGGCCAAGGTGATGTCACTACTTTGTTCTAAGAACAAGAAAGAAAAAGAGGAAGAGTCTAAAACAACCTCCACAAATGACGCCTAACTGAGCTTTTAACCAATACAAACAGCAGTTCCCGGCTGAATTTTTACTCAACTCCTATTTTTCTATTTCTTTGTTTCGGATAGCCTTCTCCGTGCTTTTTATGGGTCTCTTCCATTACAAAGACTCGGATCGGAAAAGTAACCAATAAAAGAGCTCACGATTTAGTTCAGTGTTTTGATGCAAGAACCAGGCTGCCTTCAGTTTTTATAGGCATTCGCTTTTATTATTTATTGTAATTTTGCGAAAAGATCAATATTTTGATTTGTGGTTTGGGAGAAAAACGCAGCGAAGCCGAGGATAAAACATAATTACCTCAACAACTGCCGAAGAAGGGATTGGCTTCCAGAAAATAAAAATTCTCTTGTACATTGTTTTATTTATTTATTTATTTTTTGTCCTCCCATTTTTATACCGATGTATTTCTCTTAGAAAGGCGGTTTATTGTTATATGACTAAACTATAGTTTTAATTATCACTTTCAGCAGTTTTCAGAGCTGTAAAAGTTAACTATTTGCACTTTTATTTTGCTCCCATTGGATTGCATTGCCAAAAATAAATCTTTAAAGATTCTAGAGGAAAGAGTTTCTTGACAGTTAGTAATAAATGCGATATATAGTTTAGTTATATTAGCATCCCGTTTCGAATCAACGCGAGGGCTATTTGGTGGTGGGACTTGTAATATAGAACCGCGGTCAGATGACGAAGACGACACCTGAGCAGACACCCCCTCTCCAAATTCTCCACCACACTACCGGAAAAACGTTTGAGCCACGACATCAGACTTGACGAGCGCCAGGCCAACAAACCTCGGTGGATCTTCAGTGGAATCGGGTTTCAAACCTGGAAATAAAAGGCCTGGAACCCGAATTCTTACCACTTAGCCACCACGACCCAATAAACGCAAGCAGACAAATGCATGCATTTCAATTAAATTTGCAATTCTCGCATAAGATGATAACCGCTATGGGCTCGTGTTAGAGTTTCAACTTCCCGATCGGACGATTGCTGGTTTGAGACCCGATGTCATCGACGTTTTGGTGTGTAGTTTAGTTTAGTTATATTGACGTCCCGGTTTGAAGCAACACGGGGTCTATTTAGGGACCGCTCTCGTAATTTTGAACCTCGGTCAGATGACGAGGGCGACATCTGAGCTGGCTCCAAATTTCCGATTTTTAATTCAATGTTTTGTACAGTTTTTATTTGTGTTTCGTTTGATGTGTGGTGTTGTTTGTGTGTGTGTTTTGTTTTTATATTATGGGGTTTCAATCTTTGATTTATTTATATATCTGATTTATACTGCTTTTTGTGTTTATTTGCTTGTTTCTTTTTTCAATATTTGTATATTTTTTAAATATATTTTTATTGTTGCTTCTTTGCCGAGCAGTTTTTAAATTTATTGTTAGGGATGTTTTTATATGAAAAGAAAGAGCCTTCATTTTGTCATCCTTTATTTTGTGAGTATCATTCGCCACACTTGGTGGTTGAGTACATGTAAATCAAGTTATTCTCTCCCCACCGAGGTGGGTCGAACCATGTTTATACTCCCAGCTCTCTTGTATTTAAAAGTACTGCCCCTGTTCGGGTAATGCCTGTATCATTTTATTGTACCCAATAAATCCCGTCCTCCACATGCTGGTGGGGCGGCTCTCCCCGCTGGTCCTCTGCCGGCATTACACCCTTCTTGGGTAGGCCGGACCAGTGTGGGTATTTTTGCACCACACCAGAGAGTTTATGTGTGTTGTTCGTTTCTGGTTCGATATAATTTGTCTGTGTCTGTTTTGAGTGTGGTTTGGTTTTTTTTTTTTGTATTTGCGCTTCATTTCACACATTGTATTTCATGGGTGGAATCCCATTGGTAATTAAAATTAGGAATGTATTGTTTGTTTCTCCCCGGCCACGGTAAATTTTTATTAGAAAATAAGTTTCACTCCATATGCTGTTATTTGTATTGCCTCCTCGGCCCTTGTAATGTGAGAATTTTATATATGTATTTAATTTCCACCCATGTTGCGGGGTGTAGTATGTATATATGAGGAAAAGTTTTAATAAATGCTAGTGGGCCTCCCTGCTGTAGGTCGGTTCTCTGCCCCTCCGACTCTTTAATGCCTTAACCCAGTGGGGTAGACTGGGTAGGTTGTGTTCCACCACACCAGCGGGAGTACGTTTGGCCCTTTCGTATGATTTAACGTGCAACAGGCCCAATACATGACGGATCTTCAGTGGAATCGTGTTTCGAGTCTGGAACCCTTTGGCCTCAAAACCGAGACCCTATCACTAGGCCATCGTTTTGGTGTATGTGCCGACCGGGGGCTCATTCAGTTTTGCCTTTGTGAGTGAGTCCGCAGGTTGGTAGGACATGGAAAGTTTTGAGAGTTAGCCGCCTGTTAAGGTCCACGTTCCCATCATTTGACCAAACTTCAAAGTTAGTTCTCTGATTGCTCCAAAACAGGAGACTTTTCTAGAAGATGAGATTCTTATGGGAAGAAAGATGAAAATTATTTACTGATTATAACCTCGATCAAGGTATAGTTATTATTTATTTATACTCTCGAGTTCAATAACATATTTCAGAAGAGCGCGAGAACAAAAAAGAGCAGGCACTTTACGCTTTGTCAAATTTCATTTTCGCTAAACATCTTGTAAGAGATTTAGACTCAGAGAGAAGCCTTTATGAAGAAATTTTTCAAGAAGAATTGGTGCACATTTGTATTACATAAGCGGTAACAAATAAACTTCCATTTAGTTAAAAATATTTTTGTTTATGTATTTGTTACCGTTAAAGCTCGAAAGCCGTTAATGTGCACATTACCTAGCTAATCTGGAGTTTAACTGATTTGCTCCATTAACGTGCAGAATCAAGAATTTTCCGCATTTTACCTAGGTAATGTGCACATTAACGGCTTCCGTATCGTTAAAGTTCAAAAGTTCCTTTCCCTACACCTTCTCCCTCTACTTTTAGTTTGGTTTCGCCAGCAATAAAACAATCCCTTGGTACTGGGCAGGATTTCAGAAAATGTGACTGCAAATCTAAATGTACCACTAATTGGTGTGCAAAATCCAATTCCTATGTAATTGAAAGTGTCACCAATCTTTAGATTGCACTAATAAGTAAGCATAATTTTATCATATGTTTTGCAAATTCATTTCCTTAATTGTAATAATATTTTAAATCGCTTGATTCTTTCTATTATGGTTTTTTAATTGATTGATTCTATTAACTAATTTGCTGATTGTGTGATTGTATTAACTTGATTCTTTAGATATCGAAAAACAAATAAATAACATTATGTTAATTTAAGCGTACAGAAACGTTGCTGTTGTTCCAGCAAAAATCTTATTTTCACTTTAACGAGTGCCTAGTAGGTAATGTGCAGATTACCTAGGTAATTTGCAGATTACCTAGGTAAGTTGAGAAATTAAACAATTTTCGGCACTTTAACGGATCACCCTAGTTAATCTGCACACTACCTAGATAATCTGTAGATTATCTCAGTTCTGCACTTTAGTTGTAACATATACATTCTATAAATCTGCTTTTAAATAAGTGTGAATAAGAACGTCGCCTCATTCGAACGACTCTGAGTTAGCAAAATTTTAGCCATTTCTCCGAAGAGAAACATTTTAAGCGTAAAGTACCTCTCAACGTGTCGTAAAGATTTATCATTTAATTAATCTTTTTATATTTATTATTTATATTGATGTTATTATAGAAATCCCCCCCCGCTGGGGTCAATAACTTCAGGAAGCGTTGGTTCGTAAAAGAAAGATATTTTCCGCCAGGAAAACCTAAGTCTCGACTGAAGAGAGATTTAGTTAAGAATATTTTGTTGCACAACTAATAATTCCCGAAACAAATAAAATATTACAATAATATTAATGGCTTATCGTTAGAATTTTGCTAAATAAAGAAACACGAATAACTTTTAAATTACAATTTAGAAAAACCAAGCCGAGAGAGAAAAAAAAAATATCTAGAATTTAAATAATTTTGAAAAAATTTCTTTAGTTTAAAATTCTACACAACAAACGTTACTGATTGCCAATCCAGTATCTATGCCGAAAAATACATATTTCTTATGTAACTGAATTCTTACTGATTTCC
This sequence comes from Araneus ventricosus, assembly GCA_013235015.1. NCBI lineage: Eukaryota > Metazoa > Arthropoda > Arachnida > Araneae > Araneidae > Araneus > Araneus ventricosus. The sequence goes on from BGPR01010001.1 coordinate 23,878, forward strand.
ATAAAGAAAACAATACCATTACAAATACTATTTTTGACATTCTGTTAAACATTCAAACAGACAAAAACAAATGCTTCTCTGAACAATTTAATATCGCAAGCAAATAAAGGAGTTTTTAAAATCTTCCAATAAAGTACTCATAATACCTTCCTTACGTGAAAAAGCATCTTTTTCAAGAATTCAAAATCCTACGCAAATGCCCTCTCCTTCACACAGAAAATTCGATCCAAGAGATTGTTTGCTCAGCTGCCATTCAAATTATCATTCTCGAATCATAATAGATGGAGAGAAATAATACTATTTTGTCAGCTTTTCAGCAGAAAAATTACAGGATGTCTGCTAAATTCATTTGTTTGCGATGTCTTTCATTATTGATGTCGCGCATACACATGCAGCACTGAAAAGAATTAATGGCGGACTGGAAGAAATTATATTACGGAAATCGTCTGCTGAACAAGCTATTCTTTGTTACGCCTGCTTTTGAGTTCCAGGCTATGAATGAAGGAACAAAACGTTCGTCAAGCAAGATCTTATAACAAACAGGTCATGGATTTAAAATAAAAAGTGAAATTTTACATATTTCTGAAAATTAAGAAAAATTTATTGTAAGAACGAAAAAGAAACGATGAATAATCAATTCTCATCTGTTTTCAAAAGCAATCTTAATTTCTCAACCTATGAGGTATAAGACATGTGGCATCATTGCGGCACCTAGCAACATCCCGAATTGTGATGTCATGCAGATCGGATCCGCCCTTTTTGTGATGGCACCCATTGACCAATAGCGACGAGCCTTGTTACAGTATTTAAGGACCGATTGCTACTGTTAATTCTCTGCTCTTCCTTGTTTGTATCATTTGATTAGCTAGCTGTATAATGATTTTATGATTTAGTATTTTGATTTAATTGTTATTTTCATTAAATTTGTTATTTTATTAACGAGTAGTCTTGCTTTGAATTTGTCACCAGTTACTCACAATGGAATACTTCTGATTTATGTGAATACAGGTACGATAGATTGAGAAGCCGAGTAGTGTAGAATCGTACAGGTTAACCTGCAGCACTTGAGAGTTAATAGTTCTATGTACTGACTACCTCAGCAACTATATAAATCTCGCCTCTATCAATCCTGTGAAGTTAACTTGACCTAGACGTAGGCATAGAAGTTACAGAGACTATGTCCCTTCACCTAACTTTATAGGAGAGGAGTTTGAACATATTTGATTTACATTGGGAAATGGAACTTGATTTTTTTTCTCAAAGCATGTAACTTCTTAAATTATTTATTGACTTCCTAAATTATTCTATACCTCTGGGTAAAGGGGGGAACATATATAAAGGTGTGTAGTTATCCCATTTCTTTAAAAAATGGACATCCGATGTTAGAGATTTGTTCTTAGAAAAAAAATGTGGTAATCAATAATGAACTTTATTTTGAAAGATCATATGTTTTTGTAATAAAAATTTCTATAAGTCTATTATTTTAAAAAGCAATATTGGGAATATTATCAACTTGTTTAAAATCGCAATTTGACGATGACACTCTTTCATGAAAATCAAGTTTCATACCAGCTTATATTAAGCAGTATAAAATTCCTTTTAAGATAATTAGATTTTTAATATAATAACGACATAACGTTTTTTTCCGCTTTCCTCATAAATTTCCGTCGGTTTTTCAAAGTAATAATAATAGGACACCATGTTCTCGGATATTAAAAAGGCTATACATCAAAAAATATTAAAAAATTCTTTATTACTTTTTAATGAAAATCGTTCTTGGCGATTTTCAGTTATTAATATAGAAGAGGCCAAAAAATGTTTTGATGTTATTTTTTCATTACTTTATCAAACGGCAAAGCACCGTGTTATTGCAAAAAATTAATATACAGCATTATTAAATCGTGTAGTAGAGCATACACTTTTAAAAGAAAGTTTTTGACCGAAAGAAAAAGCTATGATCTTCATTAAAAAGAAAAACAGCACGTGATCTTTAATAGTTTTTTTGTGCCAAGGAATCTTTGCACCATTTAATCAATTATGCTTTAAAATACGCCGGATCCCATCATTTTTCAGGAAGAAAAGAAGCCAAAAAGTAATCTTGTATAGATACTCCAGGACAGACTATTGTTATTTTTTAATCCATTATTAGTATTCCGGGTGAAGTGCCCTGCAGGATTTGAATGCAGGTTCTTCACCCCCATCATAAAAGATGCAATTTAGAAGAGATTCCTTTTTCTTTCAGCATAATCTAGGACGGAGACCGTCCATCATTTTTTGTCCCCGGACGTGGTTCTGCTGCAACTTTTTGGCATCAAAGGAATCCAGGCACAAAGATGAGAAAGAGGAGACAAATTAGGAAACTTTCCAACCAGCAATCTTGAGTTCGTCTAAAAGTCGTCTTTTCCCCCTCAAAAGTGAAAGATAATGGCCTGCTCTGTTTTTAAGAAATAGATGCATTCTCTCTAATCAAGGCCCAAAAAATCTTTTCTTTGTCTGCAGATGCTTCTTTCCCTCAAAGAATGTTTTTCAAATCATTCGTGTTTAAGTTTTTCACTTTAAAACTGAATCGATTCCGATGGAGTGAATTTTTTTATAAATATTTTGCAAACTTATTCTTATCTCAAGAGCACGATGAGGTTAGTTTTTCTCATCTCTCGATTATTTTTTTGATGAAAATAGATTTACTTCGACGTGATATAAATATTGAGATATTTTAAGAAAATGTATTGATACAGAATTACTTAAAGGTGCGAGGATTTGAAGAAAATTATAATGAGAATAATCAAAAATAAAAATTGTTTTTCTTAAATCTGAAACAGGAAACTAGTTGGTACTATAATTGCAGTCAATGGTTAATGTTTTAAATCCACAATAACAAGTAATACAAAAAAAACCAGTCAATTCCTACTTAGGACAGTGATATACACGCTTCGTCGCTGAGGGTATTTATTCCTAAATTTATATCCTGCTAAATATCTTATATGAGAGAAATGTTTTTCTACCATATAAAACTAAAATTAATGAATTAAATTTAATTAATGAATTAATATTTGAAGAAACTGTATTAACCTCAAGTGTCATCCACTACAAGTTTTAAAAAATGTATTTGAACTTGAGTGGGTGAATAAAAAGTATTTTATTAACGATTGAAAATTTGAACAAGATATATATATATATAGGGAGAGTGTGAACTAATAGTAGGAATTGAAAAATGGATATTGTTACAAACATGGAAAGTTGCTTCACAGAAATGTCAGTCTTATGGTATGGAAAAGAGTTTTATAGGGGTAAATATGGGATGACTGGCAACAGCCACGACTGGACCCCATACCTTGGCGACAAATTTGGCGACGAAATATGGGATCTCAAAGGTGCTGGAATCTTCTCGATATCTCTATTAGGAGAGGAGATACGCTTGAATGTACTAGATGATTCCATGTGGCGTCATGGCCTGCCGGGGAAAACTATATAAGGAGAGAACTTGGATGACGGGGTGAATGTTGATCGACTGGGATAGCCTTGGAGCGCGAACGTCTTTGGAGTTCTATCCGCTGTGCGAGCTAGTAAGCTGTTAGACGCCGAGCGTCTGCAGTGCGAGCTAGGAAGCCGGTGAGCTGAGCGCTATTGAAAGTGCTGTTATTGTCATTATTAGTGATTTGCTGACTGTTTGTGTAGCTAAATCTCAAAGTGCTGAACTGTTATTACCTGTGAATTGTTGTCTGTTTACATTGCTAATCTGGGCAAGATCTATTGTTTCCTGTACCTGTGCTACGTGTTTTCCTGCATATTTGTGAATAAACCTTCATTCTCCATTATCCTGCGTTTTGGACTGCTTACACCATCACCTACAGAGCATTTTTGGTTACAATCTGCACTAACTTTTTTTACATTACTTAAAAAAATCAAAAAGTTCAAACTTCTGCATTATTCTCGTATATTTAAACATAAATATTCTTATTCTTGTTACTTTTCAAATGCATAATATCATGGGAAATTTTATAGTTCCGCAAGATATCGAACGCTTAGTTCACCAATCTCAACATTTTCGAATCAACAAAACAAAAATGAAGTAAATAAAAAAAATGAAGAATTCCTTTAAATCGGCGATTACTTTTTGACACAATTAAAAGATAACATTATTGATCAGGGAGTTGTCACAGAATCGGAAGAATCTGTGTTCATTAATTCATTTTCCCCTGAAGATAAGATCCATCCATTATCAATTATCTACTTCAACTATCCATGATCAATTATCAATTGTCTGTTTATCAGATGTCCTTCTCTCGATATGTATTGTAGGGAGTGTTATTCTTATCATTTCTTAGAATTTTAATTCGTATACTTCGGTGTGAGGAGTGATTTTTTTACCGATAGCCTTAACCTCTCCCTTTATTGATCTGAGGTCTTTCCCAAATGAATTTTGTAACTTTCATTAAAGGCAATCTCATATAGTGACGGCTCGTCAGTTCAGGGTGGAGGACTGCTGCAAAACTTTTCACTGACACTGGGTTTTCCTGCTTGTAAAAGTCTGAACAATGTTCAAATCCGACAATCCGATTTAAATATTTTTATTCCATTTTTCGTACAACCAAAGCTGTAAAAATACGATTTTTTGAAGATATGCAACGTTAATCTTTTCTTTCCTCTAGTAATAATGATTGATCCCTCTACAATTTTTCATCTGAAGAATATTTCAGAAGTTTCATCTGACTTTTTGTGAAGAGTGACTTCTAACAGAAGAAAATGAATATTCAATAAACTAGACATGTTTCTGTTGAGACAATATGAAGCGAAAGATAAACCCATAAACAGACTGTGCGAGAAACCAGTGACTTCTAACAAAAGAAAATGAATATTCAATAAACCAGACATGTTTCTGTTGAGGCAACATGAAGCGAAAGAGAAACCCATAAACAGACTGTGCGAGAATATAATTACCAACTACGGTTTGCCACTATTCTTTTTTGATTTCGTAATTTTGATATTTTTCAAGTTCTAATTTCTAATTCGTAAAAGTCGAAAGGTTGTATGCACTTCAAACCGACCCCAAAGAGATCATTCAATATTTATAACTTTCTAAAAAGGCGTGGCATCATATAGAATCGCTTAGAAACATTCTCGATATCTCCGTTCCTAATAGAGATATTACGATAATTCGAACGTTTTCGAGAACCTTCATTTTGTCACCAAATGGTTGTCGCGAAGGTCAGGGGAGTATTGGCTTGGCCTCCCCTGGCAATCAATAAAACCTTTGTAAATGTCTCTTTCCAACCATAAGACTAACATTGTAGGGAAGCGGCATTACAGGTTCGTAACACTATGATTCCCCACCCCTCCAGCCAAGGATCACTTTCAAATATAGAACAAACGATATTATTACTTGTAACGATGTTATTATTTATAAAGATGTTATCTATACTTATAAAAGGCAATGTTTGTGTGCGTGCGTGCGTGCTTGCGAGTGACGTCCAGACGAATCTATCGCACTCACAGCCGTGACATTTGGCACACAGGTAGTCGTAAAGGTGACTCAATGCACCTCGAAGCCGGAATTTTAAAATTTTTTATTTAGTGTTTTGTATTGTTTTGGGTAATTTTTGGCACGTTTACGGCTGTAGTATCTTTTCTAATGATCTCTGAAAAACAATCAATGCACCATCGGATAGAACAAACAATTTCGTTCTAATGAAATTTGTTTTGAGCTTCAATCGTAATTTACTGAATTTTGAGAAATTTTTAAAAAGTAGTCAGTTTTGCCATCAAAATTTTATTTTTGTTTTTTAAATTTGCTGAATCTGACTTTCTAATAACACTATTATTTTCAATTTTTTTTCAGCTTATAACTGGAACGGTTCTGTCGGATTTAAAACAAGAACGGTTAAAATACCTTTTTCCGCTTTTTTAATTAATTTTTTCCTGGTCAGTTGAAAGATATTTTTCTCTAGCGAGCATACTCCCTCGGAAGTTTTTCCCAACATGCATTGTTGCAATTTCATTGACTGACCGTGCAGAGCGCAGGATACGTCATAACCTTTAACTGAATGACTTCGATTATTATTTTCGGCAGTCTCTTAACGTGTTTATGTCTCGCATATTTTGTTTGCTGTATAATAATCATTTTCACGTTGCAATTTTTTAATATTGTTTCGCATTAACGTAGTCTGTATTGTTTTTCTACAGTTGAAATGTCATTATCGCGAAGAAAAATAAGCGGGGAATAATCAATAATGTGTATCGTTTGTTTTAAATTCAGAACTTTTTCATGTCATTGTGGGCGGTTTTTTTTCTCATTTTGTTGAAGTCCTGATTCCACGGGAACGTCGTGCGCGCTCTGCTAGTATATTATAACGATATAGTCAGTGCTAAGGTGTTCCGGTCGACTGGGGCAAGAAAAGTTTCTTTCACGACTCTTAGAAGAGGCATTAGCATTTCAGACGAGTTACAATGGGAAAAGGAATGATTTATTTGATGTCCTAATTTTTAAATACTTTATTATTTAATATATTTATAATTAGGAGAACAATAATTAAGTGAATATTAATAAAGTTGCAGTCAATGAGACCCAAATCCGATGCTGGAATTTTTTTGTTCAAATTTTCTAATAATTAGCACTTTCTAAAAATAAAAATCTCCATTGCATGGTTACGAGCGTTTACAATCTTAATTAAATACACTGTAACAGCATGATAACATATAACATCGTAAGGTCTTGAGTCTCTTAAATACCTGGATGGAATTGTGATGCTATATAACATTGGGCAAATTAGGAATTAATGGTTTGCAGTTGGGATCAGAAAATAATAAATATTTTTATGTAACACGAAAATTGTCTTTTGCCTATTTCGAACTATTTAATTCAGTTCTAGAGTGAAAAGAAATTTCATTACAAAATGCTAATCTTTATTAAATTGTCTTTTGCCTATTTCGAACTATTAATTCAGTTCTAGTGTGAAAAGAAATTTCATTACAAAATGCTAATCTTTATTAAATTGTCGTTTGCCTATTTCGAACTATTTAATTCAGTTCTAGTGTGAAAAGAAATTTCATTACAAAATGATAATCTTTATTAAATTGTCGTTTACCTATTTCGAACTATTTAATTCAGTTCTAGTGTGAAAAGAAATTTCATTACAAAATGCTAAGCCTTACTAAAATGTCGTTTGCCAATTTCGAACTATTTAATTGAGTTCTACTGTGAAAAGAAATTTCATTATATAATGCTAAGATTTATTAAATTGTCGTTTGCCTATTTCGAACTATTTAATTCCGTTCTAGTGTGAAAAGAAATTTCATTACAAAATGCTTAGCTTTCTTAAATTTAATGATGCCGGCTGCCATTGTTTCATGAAAAATTATTCACACTTTAAGATCCAGTTTCCATCTGGATCCCGGCCAGATTTCATTTCACGTGGATTTCGGATCACGTCGACTGCTTTGCTGGAATTACGGACATAGTTAAAGTTTATGAGTTAACTCAGCGGCATATCTCAGATTTAAACAAATTCTCTAATCAAAATGCGCATATTTGATATTTTGAAGGCGTAAATTGGCAGATGTGACAGACAAAAAAGGAAAATTTTTACGAGGAAACGAAAATAAAATAAGTGAAGATTTAATAACTTGAATTTTATACGATTCATTTTATCTAAAGGAAGGATATTGAGAGCTAGTGTCTTTAGAACTTTGCGAGGGATATCTTTCTGAAATATTCAGCTGAAATAATTGCAAAAGGTTGATTCGTTTGATCTTACAATAATTTCCTACTGTGTTTCTTCTGGTATAACCTAAATTCAAAAATCGAACTCAACAAACAAAATTCAGAATGTCAGAAGAGCTGATAATGGATGATAATTAATAAATATTTTATCATAGCTAATTCCTACATGTAAATGTCCAACCATTCAATAAAATTTTTGCATTTATTATTTTGGATATTTCATTAAATTCTCGAAAACCAATGCTTTATACTAGCCTTTATACACACATTAGTTCACAAAGTTAACCTTAAATTTTGAAACCAAATCTAAGAATACTACTTACAAATTCTAGATTTCTTAATAATTTTATATCATATGAAACTGAAATAAGAATTCTTAAATTACCAAAACAAATTCATTTTACAACGATTAAAAATGTTAAGAGCCCAGAAACAGTTAGCACTAAGTCAGAGGTTCCCAACCTGTGGTACGCGTACTCGTCCCTAGTAGCACAAAGATATTTTTCAATATTGTATGATATTGAACAATATTCACAATATTGTATAATATTGTACAATATCATATAATATTATATAATATCGAACAATATTTTACAATATTATATAATATCGAACAATATTTTACAATATTATATAATATCGAACAATATTGTACAATATCATATAATATCGAACAATATTGAACAATATCATATAATATTATATAATATCGAACAATATTGTACAATATCATATAATATCGAGCAATATTGCACAATATCATATAATATTATATAATATCGAACAATATTGTACAATATCATATAATATCGAGCAATATTGCACAATATCATATAATATCAAACAATATTGTACAATATCATATAATATCGAGCAATATTGCATAATATCATATAATATTATATAATATCGAACAATATTGTACAATATCATATAATATCGAACAATATTCAACAATATCATATAATATCGAGCAATATTGCACAATATCGGAAAATATGTTGTGCAACCTGGGTTGGGGGTACGCGAAATAAAAGTTGGTAATGGCGGAAACAAGCAAACATAAGGGGTTAAAAATTACATAATCTAGTTTCCCCAAATTTCTGTGAAAAGTAAATGTGAAAGCTTTGCAAGTCCTAAAGCCTGGATTCGAATAAGAAAAAAGAAATGAAAAGGGAACATGGTAGTGGATTGACATTTGGTTTTCGCAGCCCAGACATGGCGTTATATCTCTTTTCATTTGAACCCAATGTCATAAAACTCAGCTCCATGAGACACACTCAAGGATCGCATTAAAATTTTCTTCTACTTCAGTAGTTGATTCTTACGAAGTGTAATTATTTGCTATCTTCATAAGTCAATACGAAATTATTACAATACTGGTTTCATTTGTTTAATTAGTACTATTAATACTATTTTATTAGTGGAATAAAATACAAACTCAAATACAAGTCCTACAGACGTTATTAATTCGAATCATTTGACTCTTAGGTGTAACAGGCCTCTTCGTATTGTTGGGATTACCTTTTCCCGCTGTTGCGGAAAAAAAAGTGACGTCTCCCAACCCAACCGGGGGTACCAGAATAGACCCGTTAATCTAACCTAACAACTCAACCTTATTAACTAAAACTTCCTTGATTCGAGGGATGGTTGGGGGGTGGGATATGACAGGGGGTACGCGAAAATAAAAAGGCTAATCAAGGGGTACGCGAGAGAAAAAGGTTGGGAGCCCTGCACTAAGGGATGCTGACTAGGACTAAGGACTTGCCTATAGCAGAGTTCTAGAAAAGTCCTTCCGAACCTCCTCATCAGAAATAAATGTCCCTTAAGCCTTCTATAGATGGTGAGAGTGGATGAAGAGGGGAAATGGATGAGATGCAGGTGAACCACTTGTTTTTCGAAGACTTTCCCACGTAAGGAAAGAGAAGTGGAAGAAGTTGTGCAGCCGTTCAGCGGTTGGAGAGGGAGACGAGTACCATCTGATAAGCTTCAAGAGTATAAGCTTCTGCACTATAGGTCCGTTATTTACCAAGAAAGTGTTCACGAGGCTAGTAACATTTGTGAGATTTAATTGCAAATACCAGTTAAATTTGATAAAAAAATATTTTAAAACACACTTATTGTTGTACTAAAAAGTAGAATTCTTTTTAATTAATATTTTCGACTTTTTAGTACATAATCCTTATCATAAATAATCATAAATTATCGTTATCATAAATTATCATAATAAAATAAGGAATAATGAAATTAATTATGTCTCAAATGCATCACCAGGTGGCGCCATCGGTATGGAATAAAAATTTAATAAAATCAATCGAATAACTGTACAAAATAAATTTACAAAATTTCAAAACTAGCTCAACAGAAAGTGAGTGAGTACGTTTACAAAATTCCATTTTTCCAAACATGATATAAGTCAAGTTAAATAAAAGTGTATAATAAAACGAGAAAAATACAAATAATATAAAGTTAAAAATACAACTGAACGTTAAAGTCGTTATGTATGATCCGAAGTGGAAGGGCGGAATAAGTCAAGAAAATTTAAAAGTTTTTTTATCAAAATCAAAATTTAAAGTTTTAAAATTGATTTAGGTTTTTTAAGAACGACACAATCGTAAGCAGGGAGAGCTTTTGGCATGTGAAGTATAAAGAAAGTGTTTGAAAAAAAACGTGCATGTCCCCATTATCCTTATGGATATGCGGTATAGGATACTAGCAATGGCGAGAAGAGTTTTTATTTTGGAATGTTCCTATTTTTTAGAGGTTTGAGCCATAGATGGAAACGCATAAGTAATAATGGTTCCAATAATTCATTTGAAATCTGGAGGAATTTGTTTTTGATAGATTTGCTCCTAATTAAGGAATGTATCATTAGTTTCACCTGTTTGCACCGTCAGTCACATCAGTCAATGAAGAGGTCGGGATTTAATCCTGAATATTTATAATTATTAACCCTTTCGTGGTCAGAATTTTTTTCGAATTTCCGACCCAAAAAAGCATTTTTTTTATTGCTGAAAATGAATATATGTTCTATTCTGACCCCACCTCCTTTGACCCCATTCCGTAAATACAAAATATTTTTGTCAGTAAGCAGATTTTGCTTGACCTACTTGTGGTCATGCATGCGATATTGTATGTAAATATCCCTGCAATGCACCCAAGTTTTAAATGTTAAAAAATACTCTCTGATAATATATTTTTCAAATCTATTGCTTTGAAGTATTTAAGATATCTGCATAAAAAGAATGATTAATGATACGAAAAAAATGTTTTTTTAAATGTTTTTGCAACCTTACCATGAAATTAGCTTTAAACTCTTTTTTGACCATGAAAGGGTAGAAACCACATTTAAATCATTTTTTGTCGATTATTTTATTGCTTATATTGTCTAAAAATAGCAAGAGTAAAATAAATAAAAGAAAAATAAGTAGCAACGAATTCACTTTCAACGATGCAATTTTCCCCTTCGTCGTACGATAAAGGACGCCGACCGTACGGGCACGAAAATCAAACGTATGGCAGTGCGACGCCGACCGTACGGGCGCGAAAAGCAAGAACGGGACATGCGACGCCGACCGATGAACGGAAAAAATGGTAGAACGTGGCGAATTGCGACCTGACCGTACCGGGCACCAGAAAAGGTGCAGAACGTAGGGCATGCGACGCCGACCGTACGGGACGAAAATGCAGAACGTGGTGACATGCGACGGCCGACCGTATACGGGCAATGAAAATGCAGGAACGTGGTGACATGACGCAGACCGTAATGGGGCACGAAAAATGTAGAACGTGCCAGATATGCGACGCCGACCGTACGGGCACGAAAATGCAGAACGTATGACATGCGACGCCGACCGTACGGGCACGAAAATGCAGAACGTATGACATGCGACTCCGACCGTACGGGCACGAAAATGCAGAAAATGTGACATGTGACGCCGACCAAGAACGGGTTACAGAATAGAATGTTTTCGTTGCAGATTTTAAGAGGTGTACTCAGCTTGATCTTCTCGTGCAGTGAAATGATTTGGAGGCATCGAATTTAATCTGCTAATATGTGAGCCAGGATTCTGGCGATTATCTTCGAATTAAGTGGAGGAGAGTGACGATTGTTGATTATTGCTGTCCTCGTAAATAGTTCATAAAATAGCATATTAGGGATCGTAAATAGGAATAGTAAATTGTACTAGTTCTTAAATAGTACACTAGGGATTTCAGTAACACCGTTGATGAAATTTGAGAAGATTACAAGGAATCATGAATGCCATGAATATAATCCATTTCGCGTGAACTGTTTTAATACAATTATTTTTAATTTGATAAATTTAATGAGTGAAAGAGTTCAGTTGGAGGCATCGAATTAATCTTTTAATATGTGAGCCAGGACTCTGGCGAGGTTAGGTATCTTCGAATTAAGTGGAGGAGAGTGACGATTGCTGATTATTGCTGTCCTCGTAAATAGTTCACAAAATAGTAAATTAGGGATCGTAAATAGGAATAGTAAATTGTACTAGTTCTTAAATAGTACACTTGGGATTACAGTAACACCGTTGATGAAATTTGAGAAGATTACAAGGAATCATGAATGTCATGAATTTAATCCATTTCGCCTGAATTGTTTTAATACAACTATTTTTTATTTGATAAATTTAATTAGGGAAAGAGTTCACTCAACCGTGTTAACTTTCCTCAAAAGTATTGGATTTTTATCGCGAATATAATTTACACTATTTCTTTTTATCAAATTTCATTGTTCTTTCAAAAAGAATGTTCAATAAATTTTAACTATTCAGGGACATGTGTTTGTTCCTTTTTTATACTTCTGTACTAACCATTAAATGTTTTCCTTATTTCATTATTTCTCCTTCAACATCATTTTCCGTTTTTCCCTTTCATCACGTAGTTTTTATCATTTTACCCTGAGTATGTAGTAGCATAATCAAATCTGGCATATCTGCCATTACAATTGATTGTTCTATTCAATCCCCTGGGCTGGTTTAAACCCAGAAAGGTTCTTAGCAACTCTGACTCTAAAGAAGAAGCCTAGCAGAGTTTCAGAATTGAAAGTGAGGACATGAATTTTAATGAGTTTTAAATGATCCCATAGTGCTAAAATTTATCAAATGCTTTAGCAACTTCCACGAAAGGATATTAAACATTTGGTTTCTTAAATTAAAACTATCTGTACCTGTTCCTATTTATTAAATTATTACATTTTTACAGTTCAGGTATTCATTCTTGACAAGCAGTGGAGAGTAAACAAGACAATTATTACTTAAGACCGTATTTATACAATTAATCCATGGATAAATTACGAAAAATAGTTCAATCAAGTTGTGATTTATCGTAACCTTTCCTGAATAACTTTGCTTTAAGCTGAATAAAGGGTTTCATGAAAGAATCTTCCCTGGTAGGCATTTTACAATATAGTGAAAATAGATAGTAAACAATCGGTTACTGACACCTTAGCAATGAGTAAATAACTTATTGACAGCCCTTCATTCTTCTTTTGTTTGCTTTTAACTATCTACCTGAGGTTTGGTTAGGTAAAATTGAACATTGACATGAAAGCTTATTTTTAAAAATTAAAGAATAAGGTGTCAATAACTGTCTTGTTTACCTTATATTAAGGTGACTAGCAGTCCTCCTTTAGGAAGGACAGTCCTTCTTTTGTAAGTTCTGTGCTCCTTCGGAAAGTGTCCTCCTTTTTGATAATTGAAGACTCATCTGTAAATTTCCGTATTCTATTGATGCCGAGCCGATCCGTTGACTAATTTAGTATTCATTTAAAAAATAATTCATAGACCCACAAGCATAATTACAACATAAAATGTTACAAATGATTTTAATATGCATTTATCATGATATGCTGTATTCTGTATTACAGTTTCAATGAGCAAAATGTTTCTTTTATTTACAATGTTGTTTTCTTCAATTTATTTGTGTCCCCCTTTTAATCGTAAAAAAGTTGGTCACCTACTATATGACACCAAAGTGTAT
>BGPR01010001.1:44191-54637 GCA_013235015.1 Araneus ventricosus
TTGTGGTGTAACATAAAAAAATTGTGTTTTTTATTTTTTATTTTTTTATATAAAAGTTCGTAGTACAATTCCTATTTTCGAATAAAAGATGTGAATATGCAGTTTTTCAAAATATATTAAATATTTTGTTAAATTATAATTGTCAGTGTAATTTCGTTACCCGGTTTTCAAATAATAACTATTACCTTTAAAGGTAAAATATGAAATTTTTGCTTATCAAATGACAGCATGTATGGAATAGTGCGTTCTTCCCAACTACTGACTGAACTTAAACCCTTAAATTCGCCATAATTGTGGTGTAATATAAAAAAAATTGTGGTGTCTAGTTTGTATTTTTTATATAAAACTTCGTAGTACAGTTCTTGTTTCCGAATAAAAAAATGTGAGAGATTTAGAAATCAAAGTTTTCAGTATTTACCAATTAAGCGGCTAAACTGGATTAAGTTTAAATTTGAAAACTTCTGTAGATAACTTTTTTACATTTTTTGTTCAGAAATAATGGTAGCAGTTTTAAACATTACTCTTAGAGTGATGCATTTAAAAAATTATTTTCTCTCAGTAAACAATTTAATTTTTTATGCAACTATGCTGTTCGAAAATATTTTCTAACCCTCAGTGCACAAATGTGTAGGAAAAAAAATTAAGACCACTGAAAATTCATTTATAAAAACAAACCGAAATTTAATTTAAAATTTTTACTTTATGCAGAAAATTTCGAAATTATATTTTCTTGACTTTTTTTGTTGGCTTGAATTAAAAAATCTTGCAAAATCACAAATTCCTGCCGCCCACTATTTAAGAAGCCCAGCTATGAAGACAAGATTTTGAATCACGTACAGTTGTCCACGAATCGCATGCTAAACACAGAGAAAGTGAATAAATTATCTTCAATTAAAATGGAGCTGCAGTTGCATAGTAAATGAACAACTTTTGTGGAACGTGTCGCCATGCGGATATAGAATGACGTCATCTCTCTTACACAATGTTTGTTGCGTGCTGCATTCGCAGGGAAGTTACGCCACAAATCATTGAATCGGCATGCCGAAAACTTTAGTTCACTACAGAGTTACAGTAAGATAGAGAATCCGCCATATGATAGCCTACAAGCATTGTGCTTCTTTCTTAATATGCCAATACTTTGAATGTATTTATTGCACAATATGGCTGTATGTGAACAAATGATTAGCTTGGCAAGAAGTGACAGCAACGCATAGTCATTATCCTACCGCAATGAGGTCGCAGCTGTAATAAAAACCAGTGCATTATCACCAAAAGAAATGCAAGATGAGCGACTATTTACATGGAGTGGGTTGATGTGATATCGATATATGACACGACTGCACAGCCTTTTCTGTGGTGATGCTGAAATCGGTTTATTTGAATATCTAAGTATCGGGAATGGAAGAGATGTCAAATATTTTAATGGATGAAACTTTGGAAAAAGGCAATTTGCTGTTGCAAATAAAAATGAAAGAATCAGTTCATTACTGACTCATTTCACGGTGTCACTGAAAATTATAAAGAAATACAAAAATAATTTTCAAAAATTTAAGGGGAGTTGGAACCCTAAGCCCGTTAACCCTAACTTTGTTACTTCGATGTACCTTTTCTCAAAATCTGTTACACATACATGTTTAAATATTTTTATACAAGTAAAGCATATCTTTCTTATTATACTAAAATGATTTCTTTAAAAAATACTAAATTTATTTTTTAGAAATTTTTTTTGTGCCGAAAAAAAATGTTAAATTGGCCACTTCGATGTACCTTTTCTCAAAATCTGTTACAGATTCAGGTTTAAAATTTTTTTATACAAGTAAAGTATATCTTTCTCATTATACTGAAATGATTTAAAAAAATACAAAAAATTATTTTTTACAAAATTTTTTATGTCAGAACAAAAAATGTTAAATTGGCCACTTCGATATATCTTTCCTCAAAATCTGTTAAAGATTCATGTTTAAAATTTTTTTAGAAGTAAAGTACACCTTTCTCATTATACTGAAATGAGCTTCTGGTGACTTTTTAATTTTTTATAAATTTACAAAATATTTAATTCGACATAGCGAAATTTTAACCTATTTTGACACAAAAAAATTGTAAAAAATAAAGTTTGAGTTTTTTAAAAAAACCTCATTTAAGTATAATGATAAAGGTGTACTTTACTTGTATAAGAAGTTTCAAACATGCACCTATAAGGGCCGTAACACACTAGCTTATATTTCGTCACCAAGAGCGAGCGAAACCGCTTCTCGGGCGTTTGAACCGGTTTTATTAGCCCTCAAAGCGAAGATGGGAGCTTTCGAACAGAACTAAAAACATCCATGCAAGTTCATGAGCGTGAATAACTGAACCAATCAGGTTCGACTCGCCAGTGACGTCACTGAAAACTTAGGCGCGATTTTCGGGTAACACATAAACCATTTCATACCGTGTTCACGCCATCACTATGGATGCTAGAAAATATATTTGGTACAGTGAAATAAGGTAGATGCTCCAGTTTTTGCCACATTAAGAGAAAATTAGAATTTGAATTTTCACAGTGGATGACTAGCTCAAGTTTTTTAAGTCGTACTGATACTATTCTGTAGTAACTTTTATTGCCTGTTAATTAATAAAATTCTTTCTCTGGAAAAATATTATATCTTGAGTTATGAATTTTTAAATAATATATCTTAATTTGTTCAAGTTTTGGCCACATAATTATATAAGAGGCATTTTACTTAATATTAAGCAAAAATAAAGCATTTTCATTCAGTATGCATTTTATTACATTTTCCTTCTTTATAGCAAGTTTTTCATTGCATATGAAATAACGGAATAACAAATTTCTTACTTTTTAATCAATTTGGTGTCAAAGTTTTACATTATTTGTTTGATATTTTTCTTGTTTATATTTTATAAACATTCAGTAAATTTCTAGTTCTTATAGTATAGCCATATTAAGCAAAAATTAAATTAAATAGTATGATTTTTGGAACAAATTAATGCACGTATTAGTTTGTATATCTGGTTATTATACATAAATTAAGTCTTAAACGATATAAAATTTATTAAAAAAGAGGCTAGTACTGTCCCATAAAAGCATTTCCATAGATAACCAATCTTTTGTAAATGTTCAAGATATTATGATGAGTCTTCCAGAAGCTACATTTTCACAAAACAAAACAACAACAACAAAAAAAAAAACAGTTTCAGTGACACAGAAATCTTTTGGTGTGTAATTTGCGAAGTTTAATATTTATTAATCTTGCATTATAAGTATGCATTGAAGCCATGAATAAACAAATATGATGCATTCTATGTTTTATGCTATTCAAAAATGTACTATATTTACACATTTTTTTTCAATTTATTTTATTTACCCTACAATGGTCCACTTCGTCACTTGTTACTTAAAAATAAATATTAAAAAAGTATAGATAATTAATAAATTTAGAGTGTAACATAAATCTTGATATGTAGAGAATATGTATGCATTTTTTTAAAGCCAAAAAAAAAACAGTTCTTTGAAAATAAACATTCAAAATTTACAAAAGTGGTCCATTGTACCCTGGTATCCCCTATACATGATGTATACTACACTTGCATAAAAAATTTATTGTTTTTAAAGGGCTGGATTTACCTCTAAGGGCCTCTTAAACCCTAAAGATAATTAATTTTAGAATTAATAGTTATTTCTGACAGTGTGACGATGAAAGATTACAACACTTGCGAGTACTTGATACATGTTCATGCATTTAATTTTCTTGCAAGTCGCATGTTAAGGAAAAATGACCTAATCATATTGTAAATTACTAAAAAAGAGTTTGTTTAAGGTGTAGGAATGCATCCTATTGGTTAATATAAAATCTGTGGCAAATAATTGCATTTGATAATTACAGAGAGAATTAATGATAGCATAGATGATGAAATTATGGCAATAGCAAATTTAATAATAACTTCATATTAATTGTAAAATCTATTAAAATATGTATGTTTTCGTTTAAATTTTTTCTATCAATTATAGCTTTTTATACAGAGATGTGCAATTCTTTGGGTCTGTTTCTTTGCGAAAAATATAAACGCCCCCCAAAAAAAAACTATTTGCATCGCCTAAAAGGCAATTACACATGGCAACTGTCATCCCTTTTTTGGGGGTTGTCAGATCGTAAAGAAGGGACGTCCAACCCCCTTCGGTCAAGGACACATTGAAGGAGAAAGCGCCCATCGAATACTTGCTCTCCCTTGGTGACGAAATATAAGCAAGTGTGCTACAACCTTAACAGATTTTGAGAAAAGATACATCGAAATGGCCAATTTCACATTTTTTTGTTTGACACAAAAAAATTTTCAAAAAATAAATTTTTGAATTTTTTTCAAACATCATTTCAGTATAATGAGAAGGATGTACTTTACTTGTATAAAAAATTTTAAAGATGAATCTATAAAATATTTTGAGAAAAGGTTCATCGAAGTAACAGGTTTAGGGTTAACGGACATAGGGGTCCAACTTCCGTTAAGTACATTATTTTCAGGTTTGAAAAATATAGCTGCACGTTTGTGGTAAACTATCTTAAGCATTAATTTCAATATTTTACAGGAGAACTAAAAGAAGTCCCAGAGCGCAATATATTGCAAATGAGAATTTATTTTTTGAGATTGGCAATATTTTCTTCTTTTCGATTTACAGCTACGATATTTATTCCATCTGAAGATACGGAAAGGATAATGCGAAAACGATAGAAGCATCAAAATCTGCAAAATTGGACTTGAGGAAGATTACCTCTGAGCTTCAAATATTAGGGATCACATAAATATGGCACCTTTAACTCGAAAGCATTTATTATAATACTAACCGCCTTCGTTGACCAGCTTGTTCGCAGGGAATATGATTCCTATTGAATCATGCATCATGTTATATTCACGGTTCCCTTAACAACGCAACTTTAAACTTCAGATTGTGGTAGATATTTAACCCATGTTCTTTTAGTGGCCTTGCACCTGTTCATTGTCTACCTTAGCTTTCAACAATGGTAGAGAGACACGTAAATAAATGTTTGTTTAAACAATGAAAACGGTTTGAATTGCGCTGCAACAATGAAAAGTATTGTTGTAAATTATGCCAAAAAATATTTTTTAAAATTTATTAAAATTCGAGAAAACATTGTTCGGCAACTTAATTGATATCATTGAAAATGTAACTTTGCACTTTCAGATGGAGTAAAAATTATTTTTTGTGCTGTAATATGTTCGGAAGTTATTAAAGAAAAACACCAAAATTTTTCTTAATTTTTAATTAATTAAACAACTAATAAAAATTTTGGAAAAGGCTCCGAGGTGCACATTCCCACCCTCCAAAGTATGTTTGTGACAAATTTCGTAGCTCTAGGTCCAGCGGTCTGTCCTGTAGAGCGCCAACACACAGACACATTCTCCTTTATTATTAGTAGAGATGAACGAAACCGTATGTAGAATATTAGATACTGAATGATAATTGTAGTTACGCAATATCTAAATCGAAATTCAATGAAATAAATTGAAAAGGCAAAGCCTTGCTATGACTAGTTAAATTTTCCATGAATAATCCATGGTAAAATAAAGCGCTTTTCCTAAATCCATTAAAACACTTCCCTTTCAATCCATGTCTTTGAGAATTAAACAGCTTATTAATAGGTAATAATAGTTACTCTATCTCTACTAATAATAAAGGAGAATGTGTGTGTGTGCTTGTGTGTTGGTGTTCTACAGGACAGACCGCTAGACCTAGAGTAACGAAATTTGACAAAAACATACTTTGGAGGGTGGGAATGTGCATCTTGAAGTCTTTTTTTGAAATTTTAATTAGAATTTTAATTAATTAAAAATTAAGCTAAATTTTGGCGTTTTTCCTTAATAACTTCCGAGAATATTACGGCACAAAAGTTATTTTTACTCCATCTGAAAATTTAAAAACTTATCTTGTCAATGATATCAATTAAAATGTCATACGAGTTTATCTTTTATTTAAATAAATTTTTAAAAATATGTTTTGGCATAATTTACAACAATACTTTCATTGTTGCAACGCATTTAAAACCGTTTTCATTGTTTAAACAAATATTTAATTGCGTGTTTCTCTCCCATTCTTGAAAGCTAAGAAAATATCTAACTGGATTTTACTTTCTTCTTTTATTTAATTGATTTATTTTCTGTGAAATCTGTAAAGGAAGTCCTCAATATAGTAAATAGGTAATGAAATAATCCAATAAAAAAATGAAAGATTACATTTGATATATTTTAATTCTTTTTATCAGCGTGCTTTAAACCAATTAGCATGTTGCTGGACATAAAATGTGACGCGCCAATATAATGTTGAAATGAAATGCGCATTTTACGTTACTGTAGACAAGGAACGGAACAAATGCAAGGCTACGGAAAAGAACGCGGGTTAAATGTCTACAGAAATTTCCAGTACATATCCAGTTCCATATCCAGTAAGCTGAATGGTTATGGTTGCTATGTTTTCATTCTTTTTTCTCAACATGTTTTAATTTAGTGCTGTGTCCTTTTAATGTTGAAATCGAATGCATATTTTGCAAGAGAAATAAGAAAGTGAAGACGGCACCGGCAACGAGCAATTAGATGCTACATGGCATGGTAAGTTATTTGACTCCATTAGGGATATTTATATAGACAATGAACAGAACAGGTGCAAGGCCCCTAAAAGAACATGGGTGAAATATTGTCACGTAGAAATGAGCTTGCTACACAATGTGACTAACAGAAAGATTTATTTGGCCGTAGTACTCTACATGGACAGTCATTTTATATACCTGGTGGAATGTTCTAGAACACTCCATCAGGGGGATATTTACATGGCTGAAATTTACATAAATTATATTATATTTGCATATAAATTAAATAATAGAAACAACGATTGTAAACATAAATGCCCAACGACTCGAACGCGAGTCTCTTGGTATCGAAAAGCAGCGCCCTAACCATTCGGCTACTGAGACTGCCGCCAGATCGCGACATTATCTACTACGATCTACTTACGTTGTTAAGGGAATCATGAATATAAAATTATGCATAAGAGATTCAGTTGAAATTTTATTGCCGGCGATGAAGCTGGTCGCTGAAGGCGGCTAGTATTACATAAAGATGTGACGCATTTCTTTTTGAATTTCGTGAGCTCATTATCATGCAACAAAAGCTCATCTCTAAAAGTCCGCAGATAATTATTCCTGCTGTCTGGAAGCAAAGCTCGTAAAATTTGAGAGGCGATTTCAACATTTTTAGCTGCTGGAATGAAGCCAAAGAACAAAACACCCCATTTGGATAACAATGAGCTATAATCGGTTCCTTGAAACGCTTTTCCCTTTTTTAATTCACAACTAATGAATACAGAAATTGGATAAAATTATCCCTTTGTCTAATATATCGTTACTTCTTTTTAATCAACGACGCATGAGGGATCTTTTCTAATTTTAGGGACTTATAATTAAAGCGCATCGTATAAATTGTGCTTCTCAATTAGTTCCGGAATCTTTAACAGACTCGGTACGAAAGGAACGTTAATGGTAAAAAAAACTGGAAATAAGCGACAAAAGTTGTAGAATGCTGCAAGATTCATATTCTCAATTTAGAAGTTTTGATAATTATAATAGGTTTCCATTATAAACATTATCTAAGCCATTTCTAATATGCACAACGTGTATCTTTCTATACGACTCAAGAGCACAAAATATGTTTGCTAACGTGAGAATTGGCAGAACAGCTTTATACATTTTGTCCCAATTTAAAGTAATTACTTTTGAACTCTAATTTCATAATTTATTCTACTAGCAAAACGTAGTTATTAGCGAAAATCTCTCTCTCTCTTTGACTTCAAATCATATTCTCAACTCAAAAAATTAATGAAATCAAGAAAACAGTTTAAAATAAATTGTATACGAATCGAATCGAACGATGTATTAGCGAAATCTATCTTCGCCTCTCAGAGTTTAACTTGCCGAGTGGTTAGCGCGTCAGCTTCGGAACCGGTAGGTCGCGAGTTCTAATCCGGGTTGTGTTCGCACTCTGTTTTTGCTATAATTTGCAATGAGTGTGACGCGGCAAGCTTGCTGCAAGTTCGTCCCATGGTATGGTCCCACTTCGAAGCTTGCGTTAACTTGTTGCAAGCTTGCACTCTTGTCATGTCAAACTTGTTTCAAGCTTGCACTCTTGTCATGTCAAATTTGTTGCAAGCTTGCTGCAAACTAAAATTGCTATCTGGGATGATTTGGATAATTTCGCCCTTTTTGAAAATGTCTTTTAATGCAATCTAAACTATTTATATGACATACGTAAACTTCAATCTAGGTAATGTGAAGAGACAGATGTTTCATAATCCACAATATCTACAGTAATAAGAAGATGTAATAATTAAAGGTAGCGATTTAATTCGTTGTAATAAATTCGATATTCTATAATAAATATCCCTACGCATTTGTAAAATATTTTTACGATTCGACAATATTCCCAGTACACATAGAAAAATAATTTAAATAAATTTCATAAAAACAGTTTTTAAAACAAAATTTTATTCGTGCAATAAAAGGAAGATTTTTTTTGTTTTAACTATTTTCTACTTTTTATCTTTAATATGCAATTCAGTATAGCAAATATTATGGAATCTTGGAACCCATTTTTCTCATATTCGCTACAAATTTCGCAACTGCTTTAGAATCAATTTTTACTTATATTCATAGATCAACTGATAATTAAATTATGAAGATATTAAAATAGTGTAATTTCATAGAGAAAACACAAGTATACAAAATTTCAAAATTCTATCACATCATAAATTGAGTGAAAAATCGAATACAAAATTCCATCTTTACAAATATGAAACAAGCCAAGTGAAATACAAATGTTAAAAAATTCTTCAAAATATTTATAACTGAAGCACAAAAATAGGTACTTTAGCTCACATTTCAATCATAGCAAAAATCCTCATAATAATTATCTTCAAAGAAGATTGAAGCTTTTTTACTTTAACAAACGAAAAGAGCAACTACGAATTTCATTATATCAGAAGACCGAACACAATAGTTTGGATACATGGTAAAAGATATTTTTAAGAGAATTTTTGTTAAAGATTCTATCGTCAAGTCATTTTCAATTATTTATATTACTTATTATTAAAGTCGCTTCTCCAATGTATAAAATTAACCTTAACGCATATCTAATACGTAGAAAATGTCCTCTATAACTCAAAAATAAATTGTGAAGTCAAAAAAAGAATTTGAAATAAAAATATAAACAAATGATTCTCTTCTTAACAAGCATTTTTAACCCTTTGGCTGCGTCACATTCGCAGAGGTATGGCTATGTCGCATCCTGAATTTCTTCCATCAAACAAAAGTACCATTCTATTTAAATTCTATGGAGTTCAGGTATGGCTATGTCGCAACCTGAATTTCTTCCATCAAACAAAAGTGCCATTCGATTTAAATTCTATGAAGACCAGGTATGGCTATGTCGCATCCTGAATTTCTTCCATCAAACAAAAGTACCATTCAATTTAAATTCTATGAAGATCAGCAAATGCCATGTTGGATTAAGAGATTGATATTGAGATGCTGAAATACGTTCATAATATTGTTATTTTCCATATCAGTTGCGAAATAAAAAATTCAAGAGTTGACAGTAAGCAATATTTTTTGTCGAACATTTACTTTTCGGATTACAATTAGTTATTTGAGAAATTATATTCCTCATTTTCACAAGCATCTACCTCTACAGTGCATCTTGTTTTTCGTTTAGGGGACCGTTTTAGAGCACACCATATTACTGAAGATAATAAATGAATTAACCCTCTGAGTGGTTCGGTCTCCCTTGTAAAGCGATTCGAAAAGCGATTGTTCGAAGACCCCTTATCTGTTTTAAAAGTGCGCCCTCCTCCGAACAGAACATGTTCCAAAAGCGCAGCGGATTCAGTCTCTTCCCCCCTCTGATCCATGGGTAATCAGCAACCCCTCGAAGGGACTAACCACAAGAATCCGTTCTATTCAGCTAGGATCCTATTCAAACTAGCCCTTACTGCCTTCGGAGAGCCCACCTGTTGTGTGATAAATTAACACTTCAGGTCTTCAAGATGGGCAGTTGGGATCTATTTTCTGCACATTGCTCGTGTCAACAACACCAAATGACAAAAATACACACCGGTTAGGCGCGTATACCTATTTTTCATGTTTTGAATATCTAATAAAGTGAACATTATTGAAGCTGCATAAAAGTTGATGATTTTTAAGATCTTTGTGATTTAAATTTTTTGCCGTTTATTAATATTTGTATTTTAGCTGCTGGCTGTATTTTATATTAGTAGTTTTTTTATATCCGTGACTTCACTTTATTTACTCGTCAGCATATTATTCTATGAATTTAAAATTAATTTACTAAATTTTAAGGATTAAAAACAATGCCATTATATATATATAT
>BGPR01010002.1:0-33058 GCA_013235015.1 Araneus ventricosus
AAAATTGCTTCGTTTCCAGTTGCACGTATTTATATTCGACAAATTTTTTCCAGAATTAGGTCCTGTAAAACTATTATGATAGAAATTAAATTTACTTTCCACTCTCAGTTTAAAAAGAATTCCCTGAAATTATAACATTAACCACACTTTAGCAACTGGCATGTCACAACGACAGATATGAGCAAGGTTAGACATTATTCAATCAATCCCATTAACTATGGAAACTATAAAGAAGTTGAATCCTTCCACATAAGGTTCCTTGGACTAAATTATTTAGAAGTGTTACTTATGAGTATAACTTAATTACATTCAAATAACCAAATATCCACACACTACTTGTTAGCTGGTGCATTACCTTAAGTTCCCTCTATTGTAAATGGATTTATTATAGACATAGTTAACAGCTTATTTGACTGACAAGAACAGAAATGAATATCATAGCAAAACAAAATAAGATTGATGCACGTTTTGTTGAGAAAAGTTTGTAGGTGATCTTGTTGTTTTATGAAGGATTCCATTATCCAATACTAGCAAAAATTAAAATTCTCCTTTTTTCTGGCCGTATGATGATATTAAACAATGTTCACTGAAGTAACTGATAAGTATAACCATGATCCTTTAAAAAGACCCATATCAATTGTATATTTCTAAATTAAGATGTTTCCATTCACTTGAGATAAAGCTTAATTCGTCGCAATAATAAATTACTTACATAGAAAAAGACTTATCTTGCCTTATCCATTCTGTCCTTTTGGTAGAGGGTAGATCGAACAAAATCATTTCCCATGGAGGGCTGGTCTTACATATTTCCCTCTTTTGGGTGTTTCCCAAAAATTCAAAACGATGATAAATTAAATAGAGACTTACGTTTTAAAACAAGCGATTTAACAATATTGTGTTTTGTTCTGTGCACTTGTCTCTCTCTCTGGGAGGGACATGGATAACAGATCACAGACCTTGTCCTTTTTTTTGCCCAACTTGGTATCCTCCCAGTTCTTGAGCAACCTATCATCAGAATTAAAAAAAAAAAATACTTTATGTCACTGACTTAAACTCAGCTAAATGTCACTGACTCAAAGCAATGTAGTACTCATTCATATTTTGCCAGCTGTGAATTAGTATACGTATTTTATTTATCAATGTTTTCTACCAGTTTTAGACCATATACAACTTGATATTTGAATTGAATTATTTTTCATATAACAAATCAGTAGTTCATTCTATTGAAAGAACTTTTATTTGAAGTTTGCACACATCTGAATGGAACTTTTCTAAGTCTACAGACTAGTTTTGTATTACTCAGGTGAACATGATACTATAAATTTTTGTGTCTGTTATTAATAGATATTTCATTATTTATGAATGCATATGTTCTTATATTCTTGATTTATATTTTGCTATCACTGCAGGTCATTTAAAAAGGTATATTGTTTTATTGTTGATTCATAAGTTAGTTGGCATAGTTTCGAAAGAGAATTTATCACAAAATGTTTAATGAGTACTCTAAAGTATTGCAACCCACTTGAGTTTTTTTGATGTACAGGCCCTGTGCGTACGACTCTTACAAGGGGATATTGTGATATTTCAATTTTTTTAACTTTCCCTGTCAAATACTTAACATGATCCTATATAAAGTACTATAATTATCGCAATAACACTTCAAGCTTTCTTTCACAGGGTCTGGGAGTTCTCTTAGGTACAAATGCGTTCTGCCATTCAATTTCTCCTTTTCCATACATGTAAAACGCTCAAAACAGAAATCCGCGCTCACTCAGACCTCTAGATATGTCATGGACTGCAGTAAAGAATTAAAATAGCTTCCTATGGAAATACTTGTAATAGCCTGGATCAAAAGAAGATTTAAGGCAATGTCTCTCGCCAGTCAAATGGACTGCTTTCACCCTTTTGTAAATGATCTTTATTCCTGTATATATATATATATATATATATACTCTTCTCTCATTATAATACCTCATATCTATCATATCATCTTCATTAAGTTCAATCTTACTATACAATATACTTGCGAACTAATTCTGCATTTAGTTTTGCATTTTTGTATGACTTTGAAGCAGTAAACATGGCGTAGTTAATTTCTCGTTGTTTTCTTAATATCTCTTTTGGAGATTGTCTCCTATTTTGTTGTCTTTTCAACAATTGGTACAGAAGGTTGGGTGCCTATAAATTCAAAATAATGTGACGTAGTATTACTCAGTTCCAGATTGTTTGATTTAGATTCCATATCTGATTAGCTTTTTGCATACAATGTTTTTTTTAACTTATTAAGTCTGCCTTTTATTAACGTGAATAATTATTGGGTTATATTTTGTATATTATAATTCTTAAATGTAGGGTTAGTGTATATGTGTATATGAGTGATGTTGAGATTTAATGGCTTAATATCATATATATATATATATATATATATATAATATATACTCTCTTAAACATAGGAAGCAAACCTGCAAAATGCAAAAGCAACCCAAATAAAACGGTACATTAAGATCTCTTTGGGTTAGTAATTTCTTTTCTTTTTTATTTGTATTCCATTTCAAAGATTCTGGTTTATCGTAACTGTTCGGGGAAGGACAGTGTTTTTTTTATATATAGTTAGCACTATTCACTTCAAAACCGTATGATTTCACTAATACACAACGTTCTATAGATTTTAGCTTACCCTGATGGGCATCATACGCTTTTACCAGATTTATACAGTCTCCCATTTTTTAGTTAATATTTTTGACTTTCTACCTGATATTGATATATATATATATATATATACTCATATAACGAGTTATTTTTTAATTACAGACGAGATTATTTACTTCTATCCATTAGTAAACGCTTTACCTGACTACTTTCCTGCGGAATTTCAATATTTCGCAGCCTCAACTTTTAGATTACTTTTCATTTTTGGTATTATAAAGATTCGCGTCTCGTAATTTCTCTTCGTAATCATGACCTGCACTGAGCCAGTCGCCGTTTTAGGTATAGGCGTATTTCTCTCCTGATGTGCATGAGCTTATCTCCGTAATCTCTTAAGTTATTTAATTATTGGGCCAGTACTCTATCTTCTCTTAATTTTTTTTGCCTCTTTTCGGAATGTAATAAAATGTCTTTTGGACTTTATGACTGTAATCTTCTTGACTGCCTCTACCACTTTACTTATTGAAGCTTATATATATGAATCTTCATATTATCTTATCAAACTAATACCAAACTGACATTTAGAGTACATGGACTTCTCAAATTATTGACAATTAATAGCTTAATTTAGCATAAATAGAAAACTACTTATCCTTTTGCTTTTAATTATAGTTTTGTAAGTTCATTTAATTTCCACAATCGTATAATTCAGATCTCTTTGGTGTTAGACATTTTGATTAAGTAAAATTTCACCATGCGTAGATATTTAGTTCAAAATTTTTAATATTAAAATGTTCTAACTCATAAGCAGGTACAGAAAAGTTCATTATTTTTTGCATTAATTTCATTTTTTTAATAAAATTCATGCTTTTTAACCTCATCAAATAACAATGGGGAAATTTTAAATAAATATGTATTACTAGGGGTCAATGCCCCCTGCTCACTAAAGCTCGCCAACCCCCAGAAGGATTGCGCTGCAATCCTCCGAGGTTTGCTACTCAAACCCTGCTCGCTTCGCTCGCTACAATGAAGACACTTCGTGTCCTAGCACAATTATTGTAAAATCTTTATATATATATATATAAAGATTTTACAATAATATATATATATATATATATATATATATATATATATATATATATGAATCAGGTTTATTTTGCTTCTGATGCTTTAACTTAAATCAGCACAGAATAAAATTTTTTAGCCACAAAATAGATATTTTCCTTCAAATAAAACTTACAAAGAAAATTATGAAAGTGCATAAATAAATCAATAAGAGTTGCAAAATTAAAACAAATATAATTATTCTAAAAATTAATTCTAAAAACTAATTAGATTTAATATTATTAATAAAGAGATTGCGGTGTGACATCTTATCACTATGAACATAAAAAAAGACAATATTATGAATAAATAAAAATCTTAAGCTTATTTCATTTTAATGCTTTCACCTTAATCAAGAAGGGATGAAATTTGGGGGTCCTTACCTTAGCCCACCTTTTCTGCAGGTACGATGCGTTCGAATAAAACGTTATCTGTAGGCACTGTGCGATCGAATAGAACGTTATTTGCAGGTATTGAATAAAACGTTATTTGTATGTACTGCACGGGCAGATGAAACGTGAATTGCAGGCACAATAGTAACGGATAAAATGTTATTTACAGGTATTTTCCATTCTGTTAACTTGTACATTCGTGTTTTCTTGATGACACTACACTATTTTAATTATTTCGGAATTTTATTATCAGTTAACCGATTAATTTTTTTTATGCCAGTGGCGCCATCTGCTTATGAATTTAAGAAGAAATTGCTAAGAAAATTTATATTTATAATAATGAATTCTAAATTAAAAACTAAAATGTAGAAAATAATTAAAATAAAAAATTACTTTTTAGTACACTAATGAAACAGTGTTTTAAAAAACATTTTTTAAATTATTTTTTTAATTTAGAACACTTGTAAATCAGAGAGATGGAATTTACATTAGGAGTTATTTTAAATTTATTGGATAATATACCATGTTTGGAAAAAGGAATAAAATCTAGTTTAAAATTTATTTTCCCATAAGTTTTAGGAAAATATTATCCGTAACTTAAACTATCCAAAATATTAGTCATGCGGCAAAGAGGATGGAGGGAAAAAGTGCTTAGGAATATGTAAGAAAAATGTGTAAAGATTTTTTGGAAGTTTTTAATTTTCAAAGATTAAAAATCAATCGATTAAGGTGATACTAAAATGAGGAGATAATTATGGGAGGCAGAAGACGGAAATAATTGCGAGTAATAATACTCGGAAAAAGTTTATCACTCAAGGACCGAACCCCGGAACATTGAATTGCAAGCGCAATGCCTGGACAACTGTACTATCGGAACACACGGCTGGAAGGTGAAACAGTGTGTTATCTTATTTCAACTGTCATTTATATCGTAGTTTGGAATTTTAAAGATTGCTGAATTTTAGATTGAGGGGAAGGAATTGAAGAATTGTTAAAATTTATTTGCAAGTTTTTGATTCAAACTTTTTTTTGAAAAACCCAAGTCGCTGACTTAAACTATTTTGACTTTGACCTGAACGTTCTCTGGCTCTCATAAGCCATCTCCTTCATTTCTAACAGATCTGTTTTGAATCATTTCATCCAAAGTTTCATTATATTGTAAGAAATATTCTGAACTCTACGTCTTAAACATCTCATTTTTTGAGAGAAAAGGTTATTTCACACCACATCGAATATAGTAACAGGCTATTCCTATGAAGTTATGCCTAACATGGTGGAGGCTTCCGGTTTTGTCTGGTAACAGATGTTGCCATCGACAAAAGAGAAATTAACCCCCTTTTTCCGCCGCGTCCTTTTCAGCCTTAACATTTTATATATATATTTCATCCAAAGTTTCATTATATTGTAAGAAATATTGTGAACTCTACGTCTTAAACTCATTTTTTGCGAGAAAAAGCTATTTTACACCACATCGAAAATAGTAACAGGCTATTCCTACGAAGTCATGCCTAACATGGCGGAGGCTTCCGGTTTTGTTTGGTAACAGACGTTGCCATCGACGAAAGAGAAATTAACCCCCTTTTTCCGCCATGTCCTTTTCCGCTTTAGCGTTATATATATATATAATAATCTCACTTAATTTTATTTCAAATTCTAATATTATATATTTTAAAGTCTTAATGTATTCCAAAATCACTTTTCTTAAACTCCAGTTTCGTTCTTTTCCCGCGCTGGAGGTATATTAAATCTCGCGTTCTGACATATTTATTACTAAAAGAATATTTTAATCGTTTCCACGCGCACACAACTCGCGAAATCAGCGACTTATTGCCGCCATGCATTTTCCCATATAATACTTGTATTCTTTATATTTAATAACTTATATTTTCCTTTTTCCATGGAATTCTTTATTCTCTGTTTTTAGCGCCGGTGGAAGCAAAAATATAATCTTTTTCTTACACTGGCCACTGACAGTTTTATTTCCTCACCTATTTCTGACGAGAAATCTTCTTTTAAATTTTTTTCTATAACGGTCCTTGTGCTTCGAGAGCAAAGGCTTGTTTCTGTTAATTTCTATTAATTTTAATATGTTTAGTTCTGTCCACTCCATAAGTACAAGAGAAACGGCAAAAGAAAATCGATTAACACAAATATGGACCCTGCAGATTCGCGGGGTCCGGCGAACCGCACATTCACCCGTACCACCTAGAATAGCGAATCTCTTCGAATTCTTCGATAAGCCGATAGTTTTTGGCTCCCCGCCAGCTGTACCCTGACCGTTCGCGGCGAATAAAAACAACCCGTCTACACCTGCGAGCATCTGTTCACACTGTTCTATTCAGCTTCTGCTCGCAAGTGTATACGTACCTTAATGCAACAAGGACAATTCCTTTTCTAATTTTATAACCAAATAAGAATTTCAGTACTCCGTAAGTTAATAATACTATTTTTATCATTAAAAAGTACGGACCACTGGCTTTTGCTTGAAACATTGTTATTAACAAAATTAGACATTACTTTCTTCACTGTGCTGCATAGAATCATGCAAGCAACTTTAAATCAGTACACTCGCTCAAAAGCTCTCGCAAACAAAATGCATTATTGCTGAAAAGTCATACAGTTTATTTTTGGTTGACGTATACAATTCTACCTTCAAACTCTGTATTTATTCTGTTCCCCAAACTCGGGGCAGTAAGACTGACAAAATCTTTACGGAAATGTAAGAATTCTTCGTGTTAATTCTGACTTAATCTGCATCAAACGTCATTAAAAAGATGACATGCCGTTTTTATTTTCTCGTATACGAAGTATACAAAGAGAAAGTATTGTAAACGCCAAAAAATTCGAACTCGAGATT
The DNA here is from genome assembly GCA_013235015.1 of Araneus ventricosus. Taxonomy (NCBI): domain Eukaryota; kingdom Metazoa; phylum Arthropoda; class Arachnida; order Araneae; family Araneidae; genus Araneus; species Araneus ventricosus. The sequence continues at coordinate 7,000 of BGPR01010002.1, forward strand.
TTAACGAATCTCCACGTTTTAGACCTCCCTGAGACCTAAAAATACAATTTTGGAATTATGTCTGTGTGTCTGTCTGTGAACACGATAACTCGAAAACTATTAGAGCTACGGAGATGAAATTTGGTATGTGGTCTTTAAACATAATTTGTAGGTTTCTATCAAATTTTGAACAAAATCCGTCAACGGGAAGTCTGTCTGTCTGTATGTTCGAGGTCATGCGAACGCTATAACTCAAAAACTTGAAAAGCCAGATGGATAAAATTTTATGCACAGTTTTATCGTCATGAATGTAGGTCCGTATAAAATTTTGGGCCAAATCCGTCAAAGGATTGACTGTCTATCGGTCCGTATAATTTTCTTTTGAAGAGAATCCGTTATCTCCACGCGCATGAGTACTGGTTATTGCTGTTCCCGTAATACGGTCTATCTTGGCTCACTGCCAAATTCTTCTCGAATAAAAGTGAATTAATTATGGAGTGTTTTCTTTTAATTTTTCTTTCAGGCCGAAACATTTTCTCAATAAGAGTTGCATATTTGATTTGCGGTTAGTTTTATTTTGTATATTTCGTAATGCATTTTTTTCTGAGTGGATTTTGCATTATTTTTACTCTGACAGAACGAAAGTAGTTGTTAAAAGTAAAGTTATAAAGTAACAAACCAAAATTAGTGTCAATTGATTCATCAGTTCTGTTCTTCATGCGTTTTTAATTTCTTAAGCACTCTGCCAATGTGCATGATATTTTCAACTACAACTATCGGTAGTAAATTTGTAACAATCAGATCGGAGATATTGTTGGCAAGCTAAAAGGCTGCTTAAATGTGTGCAAATCTTTTAGTAACTTACATCATATAGTTGAAATTTGGTATGTGGTCTTCTAATTTATCCACGCGGTGTTAGAAGAAACAGCACCTTTTTGGGGAAGTATACGAGAAAGTTTAGGGGAGGCCACTCCCGCTGGTTCAGATCGTAACGATCAGGAACATCGTTTATGTTAGGTGAATACATACAAATGCTTTTATTTGTATGCTTAGTTGATAAGTTCGAATGTGGGAAAACTGCTTAGGTCATCAGTGACTGAACTCGAAAACTCCTTATATCTCTTTATGTTTAAAATATGAGACTTAAAAAGAAATGTGAGTTAATTTGAGTGTTCTATTTGTGTTTTATTTTAAGTTGTGTTTGCTATTTGTAATTAATTAATCCTTTAACTTAATTTTAGCTATTTTAAAACCACTAAAGGATTATTTTAAATGAATTTCTTAATTCGTATTAAAAAAGTAATTATTATTAATTGAAACCAGCGAGAATGGTCTCCCCTAAACTTTCTCTTATACTTCCTCAAAAAGGCGCTGTTTGCCCTCCCCCCACGTGGATAAAAAAATTCGAACCTACTGTAACCCAGAATCCAATGACTATCAGAAGGCTTTTCATTGTAGATTATAGTGATTGTAAAATATTTAGGTGAAGAATCATATTCAAAGATATGCGCACCGATTAAAACACATCTATCACACACAGCTTCCACTCTTTCCGGCTCAAGACAAAGTGACGTAATCCTTCCGCGCGCACAAAGATTGCTACCAGTATGCATGCGCATGGAGAATCGGATTTAAAAAAATTGAATATGCAATTTGAACGCCTTTTTTTAACCGATTGGAACGTAATTTGGACACAGATCTATAATTAATGTTAGCAACCGTCATACCAATTTTTATTTATCTAAACCAAAGGGTTTAGGAGGTATAATTTTTACAAGTATACGATTATACAGTCCGACAGACCAAACTTTGATACGGACCTACATTCTTGATGATTAAACTGTGTACCAAATTTTATCCATCTAGCTATTCAAGTTTTTGAGTTATAGTGCTCACATGATTGCGGGCAGACAGGCAGACGGACTTCCCGTAGACGGAATTTGTCCAAAATTTGATGGAAATCTGCAAATTATGTGTAAAGATCCCATACCAAATTTCATCCCCGTAGCTCTAATAGTTTTCGAGTTATCGTGTTCACAGATAGACACACATAATTCCAAAATCGTGCTTTTCGGACTCAGGGAGGTCTAAAACGTGGATACTTTGTCTTTGTACACTTCGTATACCAGAAAGTAAAAACGATACTTCAATAAAATTTTTGCAACAATTTCCACACCTTTTATGTGTGTTCGCCTTTTTTACTTTCTCTTATACGAAGTATACAAAGAGAAAGTATTGTAATCATCAAAGAATTCGAACTCGAGATTTTGTCGAATCTCCACGTTTTAGACCTCCCTGAGACCTAAAAATACAATTTTAGAATTATGTCCGTCTGTCTGTAAACACGATAACTCGAAAACTATTGAATCTACAGGGATGAAATTTGGTATGTGGTCTTTACACATAATTCGTAGGTTTCTATCAAATTTCGTTCAAAATCAGTCCTCGGGAAGTTTGTCTGTCTGTATGTCCGTGTTCATGTGGACGCGATAACTCACAAACTTAAATAGCTAGGTGGATAAAATGTGGTGCACATTTTTATCATAAGGAATGTAGGTTTGCATCAAATTTTGGACCAAATCTGTCAAAGGGTTGACTGTCTGTCTGTATAATCGCATACTTTTGAACGCAATAACTTCTTTAAAAAATTACTTTGATAAATCAAATTTGGTATGTGACCTTCTTACCTTAACGGTAGATTTGTATCAAATTTTGGTGTCAATCTGTTAAAAAAAAGGCGTTCAAATTGCAAATTTCGTTTTCTTTATCTACACCCAACCCTATTGGTAATCAAGCCGGCTTCTAATTCCACTTCCGAGTTGGACGACCTTCGGAAATCGTGGTATGACGTTTCGCTTTTTTTTTTTTTCTCCGCTGCATTAGGGGTTCTTTTTCTTTTTACTGCCTTTTAGCTTATTTTTTTTCTCTTCATGTTTTAGGAGTATACAAGAAAGTTTAGGGGAGACTACTCCCGCTGGTTTACCATTATTCCAATAAAACTGGAAAAAGAATTTTCGTACTAACTGATTTTTGTATCTCTAAAATGTTCAAAACTGTGTAAGTTAGCAATTATCTTTTCGTATTGCGAAGAAAGTTATTTCATTTGAAATTATAATAATTGGTTAAATATTATTGAAATAATATACCTTTTATAATGAAAAAGAGTATCTATAGATTTGAAGTGCAACTGTCCTCAGAATTTATATTTCATACATCTGCTTATTTATTTCTAAAATTAATTAAACTTAAGCCATTAACAATCTTTACTACAATTGTGCAATACCTACGTAGCCAGGAACTAATTTACGTCTTAATATATAAACTTGGAATCAATAAACGTGACATAAAATCTGACTTCCACAAATTTATTTGTGTGGAAGTTGGTTCAAGAATTTTTTATTAATTTTTACAGTCAATGTTCTAAAAATTCTTGAAGGTTGATTCTCAGAATTCTTGAAGGGCCGTGGAGGTTTCTACTTCGAGGCCCGTGAGTTCTAGGTTCGAAACCGGATACCACCAAAAATCCGCCATGTATGTGGGCTAGTGCACGTTAAATCTGACCTCGAGTGTCAATCCTCCTTCCTCTTAAGCACGGAAACTTGGAGAGGGGGTGATCGCTTAGGTGCCATCCTCGTCATCTGACCACGGTTGAAAATGGCGAGATCCGTCTCAATATACCATCGTGATGCTTCAAATCGGGTCGTTTATATAACTAAACTCAAAATTCTTAAAGACTGACTCTAAGAATTCCGTCAAGGAATATTCTAAAAATGCTTAAAACGCCCAAGTTTTAATCATTGCATATTCCTAGTTGTTTGAGCTATCAGATTCTTATCCGGAGCAGTTGATTTTATTTAGAGTAAAATCTCGTCAAAATCGATCATATTTTCTCTCTCTGTTTAATAAATATAAGTTTCTCGGAAATCATCATGGCTATGAAAATTAGAAAATTACGAGTATTTTAAATAGTTTAATGAATATTAATTTGAACACATCTTTAGTGCAATATTTCACACTCTCTGTAAAAAGATACGATTTGAATATATAATCACTAGGCGGATCAGTGCAGCTAATGGCACGCAAGAATATTTTATTTGAAGCAAAGTCGCACATTCTGATCTCTGATACTTTCATGTTTTACGTGAATTCATCTATAGAACGTAAAACGCTAAGAGTGTCCCTATCATCAGTGATCGACCTTCTACTTGTTTCTACTCGCCTTATCGCTGTAATAAAATCTGAATAAAACTAAATGATTTTCGTTTCAAATATAGAACTCCATTACACAGGGTACTGATTAACAATGTTTAAAGCTAAAACCTTGTTCAAATATTCACTTCCTTTTAAGTATATATTAAGAGCGTATTTAGGGTTATTTAATTCGACGTAGAACGCTGAATTAAATAGCCCTAAATATGCTAACTAATAATAAAAAACCGCATAACTTTTCTCATAATGCCAACTTAAGTTGTCGCAAAATATAACGCATGTTTTTCTTACATTTGCTTCTTTTTGTTTATACTAGGGATGAGAAAATCCTACCGGTTTTAACCAAAAACCGGGGGTTTTTTTCGGTTTTTTCAGTCATTTTTTTTGTCCGGGTTATAACCGGTTATTTTTTTTAAAAAAATCCAGTAGCCGGGTAAAAAAAGCAGATCTGAAGATAGGCTCGATTTTAAGTTCGATTAGTTCTCGATTTTACATTCTAAAATTTACCAAGTTATGAAGCTTTGAATTTCATTATCTTAGGCCAATCAACGACAACCACTTCCTCGAGGCGTCTGTTGGTTGGCGGATTACTGAAAGAGTCTTTATGAAAAAAAATAAGGCCAAATTTATGAACACATAAATTTTGCCAATGGATTGATTTCCTGTAAAAACAATATTAATGAAAAATTTTGTCTACAAACAACGTTTTCTTTTATAAAAAAAAACAACTAAAACCGGTTATTTCAAAAATCGGTTATTTTGAGCGGTTATAACCGCCAGGTTAAACCGGAGGTGAAAAAAGCCTGAATAACCGAAAACAGGTTGTTTTCGCAATAACCACCATCCCTAGTTTATACCCCTCCTTTATACTATTTCGCATCCTCCATGCAGCTATTTTTTCATGTATGAGCCTAGGTTCTACTCGCAGACTGAATTTTTTGATTGCACCTTCCAAAACAATTATAATGTTTATCTGCAACTTTAATTGTGATTTGTAACTTTTCGTCAGCTAACTAACTAACGTCGGCTAATGGCTTAATTAATATTTAATGCATTCGAGATTTCGACGAAAACATTTGGTCAATTAAAATAACTAAAATCTTCTGAATTCGTACTTTTTCATGTCATTGGTTTGCTTTATTTTACCGGCAGCTTCTCACCCAAAAAAAATTATAAAGAAAGAGCACACAGAATACAACTTTCTTAGGCTTTTCCGTACGGGCAAGAACAAATGCTGTACCATTAGGCTATTCGGATGTCGCTCCCCATGCGGAGTGGATCTGTTCGCCATCTAATCACTCCGTTGATAGCTTTGAGATACTCACCCCATATATAATGACTAAATTTTTTCTAGCGAAGGGAAGACAAGAATAATTGACTCATTTTGTGTGGAGTAGTATCATATATGACTACAGATTTTATCTTCCTATGACTTGAACCCACGGGCATGTTCTAGGTTCTTCCTAGAATTTTTCGTATATCTACTTTGGATGGAACTTTTTGGGGTTAGCTTCGTCGTATTGTGAAGAGAATCGAGTGTGCATTTTGGACCTCTTTCCATTGAGCAATACGGACCAAAGTTTGTTGTAGATCTAGGATTTTTGAGTAAAGCCACATACCAAATTTCATTTATCTAGTTCTTTGCATTTTTGATGTATCATATACACAGACAAACTGACAGTCTGTCTATTGACCGATATAAACCAAAATTTAATAAAATTTTGTCGAAATATCGCGGTAGCATACACACGAATGAACAGACAATCAACCCGTTGGTAGATTTGATATATATCTACTATTCTAACGATAAAATCATATGCCAAATTTGATCCACCTAGCTCTTTACGTTTTTAAATTATCGTGTACACGGGTGGACAGACGGGTAGACTTTCTCTTGACGGATTTCTTCCAAAATTTGAAAGAGATTTACAATTTTGATGTAAAGAACACATGCCAAATTTCATTTCTCTAGCTCGTTCAATTTTTGCGTTATCGTGTTCAGAAATAGACAGACATAATTCCAAAAAAAAATTCCTTTTTTCGGACTCGGAAAGGTCTAAAACGTGAAGATTTATCAAAATTTCGAGGTCGAAATTTTTCATGATTACAATACTTTTTGATTGCATATTTCGTATACAAGGATGTAAAAAACAGGTTAAAGAGTCATTACCCAAAGATTTTGCAATCCCAAATCACTACCTAAAATAATAAGAAAATGACCATAAGGCTATATAGTCTATCGTGCATTAAGGTAACCAAATTATATGACGATTTTATTCATTTGAAATTTGTCGTTTAATGTTGTTTGCAGTTTTATAAGCCTTCTGCACAACGAGATCAATTTCTGAGTGTCTAAGTAAAGACTCGGCATTAAATCGGCGGTTATAAAACACAAGTACCTTCTAAAGAATCTGTAAGCTCTTTCACCCTGAGTCAACAGAAGAGTGGAAATTGTATCTAGAGCTGCGTACAGCTGTATAGCGTTTTTAATTTCCTGTCTGTATGAAATTCGCTTCTCACTTGATCAATTAGATCCTTAAAAAATAGGTCATATTTTGTGTTTGTGGAAAACATCTATTGACTTCTGTCTTGAAGGTAAATCCAAATATTTACTTCTCTTTAAAATTTTGTAACAAACTAATTTTTGTCTATCGAAAACTCTGTGGAAATGGCACTACTCCTCACTTTTTAATATTCCTAGCTCATAAAGAGAATGGTTTGGGGTTTGTTTTTTAACAAGTTGCCTTGTTATTAATTATTATGAGCAATATTCTTTATTTTACTGACAAGTGATGAGATTTTTTTTAGTATAATTTGAAAAGAGCCATCTGCACTAGCGACTCAAATTATTAATAACATTTTGCATTGGGTATGATATTTGCTACCTAATAGAAGAGTGCAGCAGACTTCCGGATAACAAGATTAATGAGTCACGCGTTACAGAAAATTTATACAGTATGACAAATTTGTTTACAATAGTCTCCTGTGCATTTAAATTTCCTGCACTAAGAGATTTCCTATGATCCATATTCAAGCAACGCGTGTCTTTTTAATCGCGTTATGCGGGAGTTTACTGTACTCCAATTCTCATTTTTAGAAACATGTTAAAAAATCTTAATGTATTTAATTTATAGTTGTTGTACACTCTTTGATAAAAGTTGTAAAAAGGTAGTTGACATACGCTGATAAACGTAGTAGAAATTTATAGATAAAAATAATCATACAGTTACAAAAATTACGACGCGGGATGTGTTTTATGGTTTTTACTGATAAATTCGACTACTTTTAAATTGTTTCAAAGACTGTTGATTCCGGAACTTCTAAAACTCATTGTAAATGAATGTGTGAAAACTTGTTAGTGTTTGAGTAAAAGGATCTCTATATTGCAAATATTGTTTTTTTCCCATTGTTTGCATCTATAATGAAAATTCATATTCCTCTAAAAATGAACATTGTGGTCAAGTTTTAAATGTTCTGTAAAAAAAATAGATCCAAAGATATAATGACGACATCAATAACAATTTATATTATATAACCGTAAAATTTACCTAACTAGAAATTAGATAAATGCTTGTTATCGACAGAAGTCAAAGTTGATTGAAAGTCGGCAAAATAAAAGAAAACCAGTTTTAAAAAATTGGGAATATGCTCCTCTCTTGTTTCTCTCATACTTCTACATGAACGAGAAAATTAAAATAATCTTTGTAAATATGGCGTGTTTTTTTTTCATACCATAGTCAAGAAGATCGAATGTAGAAAAAGTGGCTCTTCCCGCTGACAATTTTTTTTTCAGAATTTTAGACTGATCTACAATTTTGGTCTGAAGACTTCAGACCATATTTCATCAATTTAGGACGTTTTATTTTTGAATTATCGTGTTCACATAAGCACACATAGACAGGCAGAGAAACAATCTTTGTTCTGACAGATTTGATAAAAATCTAATTCGCTTGAAGGACCACATGCCAAATTTCATCCATCTAGCTTGATGCGTTTCTAACCTATCAGTTTTACATACACAAGTATAGACATACAGTCTTCCCATTGACGGTTTTGGTTTAAATTTTGATAATTATCTACAATTTTGGTGTGAAGTACAGCACACCAAATGTCCTTCATCTAGCTCATTGTGTCTCTAAATTATCATGCCCGAACAGACAAACAAAATTCCACAAATTGTTTTTCAAACTCGAAGATATCTAAAACATGGAGATTCATCAAAATGTCAAGGTCGAATTTTTTTGCCGATTACATTGCTTTTAAATAAATAATTTTAAAAATTTTCTTATTAAAAAATAGTTCAATAGTAAAAAAAATTTGAATGATAAAAAGTTTTTTTATGCTTTTAGTCAATTTTTTTATCACACGGTTAGTGAATATAGTTTGCTTACCTTAGTAATTTTCTTCTAATGAAACTTTAGTTGCAGAGAACTACTGAAGTTTTGTTGCAAGGTAATTGTAACAAAAATCGTTTCATATTTTTATATACATTTTTTGTTGACAAATGTTTGTATACATTTTGCTTAAAGACAGAAGTGCATCTTAATTAAAACTAAGCATAGGGCTGTCCATAAATAATGTCACACTTTTTTTCAATATTTTTGACCCCCCCCCCTTTGTCACAAAATATCACAATTCATCATACCCCTCCCCCCTTTGTCACAAAATATCACAATTCATCATACCCCCTCCCCCTCTTGTCACATGTCACGCTATATTACATAAACATATACTTGCAGTTCAGAAACAAAGGACTACGTTATAGATCATATTTCAAATTTTATTTTTAAACTATGTGTTTTAATTACATTTGTGAGCAGGGGGAAGTTTTCTACTAATGTTGAAGAATTTCTGCTGCTACATTATTATCAGAACCTACCCTGAATGCCTTTTTCGAAAAGAAAGGAATATAAGTGGAAAAAAAATCACATGAAAGTTGTTTTAGCCCCGATTAAAAAAATACCCTCAAATTCTGGTAATTTCAAAATAACTTCAAAATTTAATCTGCTGTTTTTTAATGTTTTTATTTTAACCGAAATGTGTGATGTCACTCTTCTTGTTACCCCCTTCCCCCTTTGTCACAAACTGTCACAATTTCAGGAACCTTCCCCTCCCCAAGCGTGACATCATTTGCGGACAGCCCCATAGCTGAAATATTTCGCCGTATTGAAACAATCGTCCGCTTCGAAAAACACAAAAGAATTCGATGATTTATCAAAGTGCATCAGTTTAAGAAAAAAGCTTCACAAAAGATTGATTAATTAATTTTGATTCAAGATTATAATAGAAAGTCAAAAACTTACAGATATAATTTTTTTAAATTTTATATAAAGTGATATTTAAAACAGTGAAAACTGTAACAAGGAAACAAATAAATTCTGAAAGTCTTAACGTTGTACTACTTCTTTCAATAAGAAATTTTTAAACAGGATGTAAATGTTTTTGATCAAGTAAGCAGATGTATTACTCCTAATATTTTGCAAATATTCTTTTGCAGTAAGCAGTAACGAATGGTAAAATGGTTTTATTTATTCTTAGTTGATGTTTTGTTTTGAATTAATTCTAAATTGTTATGTATTAATTCACCGAAGTAAAATTCTTTGAAACAAATGGCAAATCTGGAAAACAATTGCAAACAAATGGAAAAGTCTTCAGTCAGGAATTTTGTTCTAAGGCAAGGACCCCCCAAATGGGGTCATAAAAATTTAGAAATCACATGTTTTACCCTATTTTTAAAAATTCTTATAAAAAAATAATTCACAAAACTGCTTTGATTTGAATTATTTCATTAAATTTTCCGAACAAATGTATTGAATCACTTATCTTCTGTACCAGTCATTTTTATTATTTCATTTTCGTAGGACATTTGGTGCCAGTACAAAATTTTTCATATGAAAATGGGATCGCGAGAATTTTTTCCGCTCTGTATTTTATCAATGACTAGCAGTACGCACACGGCGTTGCCCGTGGAATCAGGACATCAACAAAATAAAATTTAAAAAAAACGCCCACAATGACACGAAAAAGTTTTAAAAATAAAATCAAAACAAAACTTATATATTATTGATTTTCCCGCTTATTTTTCTTCGCGATAATGATATTTTAACTATAGAAAAACAGTGCAGAGTACGTTAATCCGAAACAATATTAAAAAATTGCAACGTAAAAATGATTATTATACAGCAAGCAAAATATGCGATTCCGAAAATAATAATCGAAGTCATTCAGTTGAAGGTTATGACCTATCCTGCGCTCTGCACTGTCAGCCAATGAAATTGCAACAATGCATGTTGGAAAGGCTCCAGAGAAACTTCGCGGGAGAATGCTCGCTAGAAAAAAAATCTCTTTGAACTGACCAGGAAAAAATTGATTTAAAAAAAACGGGGAAAGATATTTTAACAGTTCTAGTTTTAAATCCGACAGAAACGTTCCAGTCATAAGCTGAAAAAGAGTGAAAACGATAGCGTTATTAGAACGTCGGATGCGAGAATGTTAAGAAATCTGAACTGAAAATTAACATAAAAGTACTATTTTTCAAAATTTTCTCAAAATTTAGTAAATTACGTTAGACGTACGAAACAAACTTCATTTGAACGGAAATCGATTGCTCTTTACGATGGAGTATCTATTTTTTTCGTACAATTACCCAAAATCAGGCTATTGAGAAATTAATTCAAAAAATCATCCAAAACATTAAATAAAAATTTTCTAGATTAAATTTTAAAATTCCGGCTTCGAGATGCATTCAGACACCAATACGACTACCTGTGTGCCAAATTTCATGGCTGTAAGTGCGATGGTTTTGTCTGGACATCGCGGACACGCACACGTACACAAACATTGCATTTTATAAGTATAGATATTTCACTGGCAAAATGAATATTTTGAATATTCGAGGTAAAATTTTAATCATATAAACTCTATTGTTTTACTTGCGTGAATAATGGATCCAATAATATTCGTTTTTCATGCAATTCTGAGTTTTAAAAAAGGATAAATCCAAACGATGGATTTTTTAGTAACCATTTTAAGATCAATGTAAATGTTAATTCATATTTAAAGATTTTCAAATAGTGAATTGGAGCAGCAGGTTATAGGAAATAGTGCGTGGAAAAACCAAAGTTCGCTTTTTAAAAAAGTTTAACACTCTAGAGTTTAAATCTCGAAGAAGAACAAAATGATGAGGGTTTCTCCATAAATTGAAATTTTTTAAACTTTAATCTTCTCATAGTAATTGTTGAACTACAATTTAAATTTTGTATTTTAATTATAAATATGCCTGGGTATTCAGCATATTCAAACTTTATTAAATTCTATAAAATCATTCAATAATTCAAGTTAAAAAACAATTTGTAGAAAACTCCTCATCATTTTGTTTCTCTTAGAGACAAGCAGAAATTCTATTCACTGCAATGCTGGTATCTTTCTAAATCTTAATGGTATTGAACTGGAATTTTTGCATAAGTTGCTGCATATATCTGGCTTCGAAATTATAAAAGAAAAATTGCGCAAAGTCTCGCACATGCGCAGTAAAAAAATAATTCACTACAAATACTCATATTTCCTCTAATATTCAAAGTATTTGCTTCAAATTTTAATGCAATGCTTCTCTAACATATTGTCAAGTGCTTTCTTACTTTCGTGTAATTTGGTTGAAAACTCTGCATGTTATGCGGGAAAATTTGGTAATTTTTAAGAAAATCTTTATATCTTCCAGAATATTCGTGCTGTTTTTACGAAAATGCATGTAAGCAATGTACATATTAAACATAACCATTGATGAAATTTGTAGAACATTATCAGATTTCCGTGAAATGGGGTGAGTCGAAATCCCATTTCGTCTTCATCAATTTTTGGCTGAGCCCCTAAATGCCCTCATGACTGAATCTTCACTATAAAATATGAGTTCAAGTCTATTCATCGCATAATCGAAGTTCAAGTACAGTTCCTCGATCCTTTCGGGAGAAATTCAAAAAAAATGTATAAATCCTAAAGTGTCCGGATACTTTTGATCATATAGTGTATACTTAACCCATTAACTGCCATTGTCCCTTTTTGGGACACTTGTTTTCTAATTATTTTCACCTAAACGGTGCAATTTTTAACTTTGATTGCTGCATCTGAATGTTCAGCTGGCTACTATAAAAGGTTCAAATCCAATAAAAATAATTTTTCTAATTAAAAAGACAATTGGTTGTAATTAAAAGTTAATTAATCGATTTAATTTTTAAAATTCAGAAATAATGTTTTCTTTCATATTTCATTCGTGTTATCATAGTAATGTAATTTTCTTTTGAAAAGGGGAAATAATAGAGTTTTGGCAGATAATGGGTTAATAACTATTTTCAACTGAATTCCAGTTTAATTTGCATTACCTAATATTTTATTTTCCAATTTTGGCGACGCGGCAAAATTTTTCTGATGGCAATGGGGTCGCGAAAATTTTTCCACCCTAAAATGGATCCCCACTGTAAAAAGTTTAGGGAATCCTGACGTTGAACGTTTTTTCTAAGGAAGAATAGCGAATTGTTTTCTTTTTTAATTTTATATTAGAGTTATATAAAATTCTGTCTTATTTTAATTACCAAACTGATTTTAATAATAATAATTTTTTACCACTCTAAAAGTGGTCCTGAGGGTAAAATGTTTAAGAAGTTCTGACGTAGAACGTTTTTTATAAGGGAGAACAGCGGATTTTTTTTTTAAATTTTATATTGGAATTATATGAAATTCTGACTTATTTTAATTATCATAATTTTAATGATTATTATTTTTTATCACTCTAAAAGTGGTCCTGACTGTAAAAAGTTTAAGAAGATCTGATGTAGAATATTTTTTCTCGCAGCTACTTTTATACAAAATTCTGAGTATAACGCAGAAAATAAAAAAAAATGCAATGTTTCCAAATGAGTTGGTGCTTGTTTGATTTTAATCTGATGTTGATTTTCACTCTCTGTCATCATTCTACCACAAATGATCAAAATTCATTGAATGTGCAACTTTTTCTAAATATTTCGAATCGATTGAAGACCTTATCTTTGCATTCAGACTTTGCTTGGAAATCGGATTCTCCCGATATTATACATATCGCTGACTTAAGCAGAAAGTCAGAACTAGTAAACGTTGTGCTTTCGTTTGCAGTTATAATTGAAATGTGGTACAACCTGTAACCCTCTCTTCCTTTGGCGAGTTTATTGAGGTAGGCTTTTGCTGTTGTGCTTTAATAACACAAGGTAAAATATTCTTACGTCCTACTAATTTTAAATTAATACTTTATAGATAGTTACAGAATTTCGTAAATGCATCTTGTTAGTAAAACATCTTGATAGAATAAAACTGCCATAAAAACAGATTTTAAAATGTTTCCTTTTGAAATTGCGTGCTTGACTTCGTCAATTTTTGTTGAAAGACTAAGTTTCTTTTCTCAAATGTGATTTTATTCCAGAAAAAAATACAAATATTTACATGTTTTAAAAAAAGTGCTTACTTTTGTTGATAATAGCCTGTTTTTCTTAGGTCTTTTCTCTTTATTAATACTTTTTCCTTATTTATTTGTCTTTATTTTACTCTTAAGAAATTTTCATCTTTAGTTCATAAAACGTAATATTAATCAATCTTCTGTTTTAGCATAACTCTCTTTGACTACTCTTCATATAACCTTTCAGAATTCTTCAAGAGTTATTTAACCGAACACCTGTCAATCATTTTGAAAATTGTTTTTCCCATAAAAAATTTTATCATTTTTTTCATTTTATTAATAAAATTTGAAGGAACAGAAGGACTTTTAAGCATTTCCATTCCATTCCATTTTGTGTCTCTCTTAAAACATTTTATTCCTCTGACACTCCCCTTGTAAACATTAATTTCTCACTTGAATTCTTCAGTTTAATGTATTTGAATATTTTCATTCAGGATAGCTTATAACTTTTAATGTTATTTCGCTTTCTTTAAATCTAAAGAGTGTTTAACTACTCATTTTTCTGTATTATCCTTTGCATTTATTTTATAACTTTTATTTTATTTCATCAAAAACTTTTCCATAGTTCATTTCTGAATACTTTTGAAACTCTGAACTTCGGTCTTGATGACATTTCGATAATTTATGAAATTTGAAAAAAAATTAGACGTGCATGTTATATGCATCGTTATAACTGAATAATATATTTCATTTAAATCAATCCACAATAACGTAATCCGCTTAATAGTATGAAATAATTGAAACAGATTTTTACATTGCCTTACGTAAGAGGATAACACTCTAATGTAACTTAAAGTATCGACAACCCGATGTAATACATATGTTAAGTTTCTAAGAAATGCCTTGTTATCCAAATTCTTGTTCAATTAAATAAAGGGAGTTAACTTTCGAGAATTAACGAAAAAAAACCCCATTACCTTATGTTTTTATAATTAAGAGAAATATAGTTATTAAAGCAATTTTTATCAAAAATATGACGTATTAATATGTTTAAAATAATGTTTTCATCGTCATCACTACGAAGTATCTCTGACTAAAAGCGCTTTCTTTTTTGACAAGATATCTTCATCCTCTGAATATTCTTCAGCATCATCTTGACCTCGATTCCGTAATTTTTGTAAAGAAATCTGTTATTTTTAGTTTGTTTTATGTACTTGAGAAAGAAGACTGTGTGAAAGAAGACTTTACAAGTGTTTGTCATGATATAAAAAATTATTAAGTTCTATTTCAAGCATTGCGCTTTCTTTACTTTACCCAGTCTTGATCGGGATTTTTCGAAACGTATTAAAGTAAAACCGTTTTTTCTTGAATGGCTCGTTGCACGAGGATTTTCCAAAATTCTCGAACCATGTTACAAACCAAACCAAATTCTCGAACCATTCTACAAGTGCCTTGTTTTATGTGAGTTACTTGTGCCGGTTTTAGCACTGGCAAGATCGAGACGATTGCCTCTCCACTACCTCTTATATTTTCCTCCCTAATATTCAAACATGCTAGAGTTTTCAGTAAGTATTATTACTAATTCCTCGAGAAAAATTAAAATCCAAGAAATTTTAAGTGTAGATGAAAAGGATATCCGCTGTTTTCCCCGATATTTCGGCCTGGTTCGAGTAAATTCTGGCGCAATTTACTCGAAAACCTTAGTATAGAGAGCAACACTGCTGAATTTGGTCAGTATAATTAAACGGAATATGCTTATGTGCCAGACTAAACATTATTGTAGTTTACTTTTCGAGTAAAAGCTTAGCCAGAACAAAAAAAAAGTCATTCAAGTTGCATGGCCGATACAGCTGGACTGCTAGGCACATTTACAGCCTGCTGATTTTCTGTATAGTATTCATTAAAAGTCTTCAACTAGATTAGATCTTGTCCCCTCCTCGTCTGAATAATTCGAAGTTCCTCCTGGCCAAAAGTTAAACATAATTCATAAGATGCGAAAAATTTGGAGTTAATATGAATACAATGGTTCGCAATCAGTTGTGAAGAGTAGTGGATGATATAATAGTCGAAGCTCACATTTTATAGTGAAGATTTGGTCACGAGGGCATTTAGGGGGCCGACCAAAAAGGATGAGGGAAAAATGCGATTTGGACTCAGCCCGTTTCATAGAAAGCTAATAATAATTTTAAAATTTCATCAATGGTATTGTTTGATGTGTACAATATTTACATGCATTTTCGTAAAAGTAGCACGAATATTCGGGAAGATATAAAGGCTTTTTAAAAAATCCCAAAAGTTTCCGCATGTTTTTTGCTTAAAACTTTTATTATTTTAGAGTTTTCAACTAAATTTTGCGAAACTTATAGAATACGTGACAATGTGTTAGAGAAGCATTGTATCGAAATTTTAAGTCAATACATTTGTAGTAAATATTATTTTACTACACATGTGCGAAACGTAGTGTAATTTTTTTATATATATAATTTGGAAGCCAGATATATAGGGCAGCTTATGTGAAAATTCCAGATTGCTAACATTAAGTTTCAGAAAGATATCAGCATTGCAAGAGCTGAATTGCTTTTATTCTCTAAGAGAAACAAAATGATGAGGATTTTTGCACAAATTGATATTTTTAAAACTTGAATCTTCGAACAGTAATATTGAATTGTATGAAAGTTGAATATCCTAAATACTCATGTATACCTTTCTGAAAAGAAACCGAATTTTAATATTAAGGTGTTAACACGTCAGTGCTTGGAGATTATTTACATTTCTAAAATAAAAGAGCAATGAATTCTATGAAATTTTGCTTAAATTTGGCAGAAATATTTACAGAAACATTTTAGATGTTGCAAAGTTTATTGGAAAAACTGTTTTAGCCCGTCCCAATGCTATGAATAATGCAGATTTTTCAAATCGAGTCGAACACCTACCGAAGACAATCCAAAAATTAATGGGCGGCCTTCCATATCAATGGGAAATCTTCCCGTAGAGGAAGTGCGTACTTTGATTTGTGCAAATCATCATTTTCCATGAGATTTCTGAAGATTAGGCATCAGCAAAAGCTCATTTCACATAGTTTTGACTACAGACGTATCGCATTGCAGCAAAATCTGTGTCTTTTTTCAAAATTGATGAGCAAAACATGAATTTTGTTACTGCTATTAAGGAATTGCTGATCTTTCAAATGCGGATCAAAACTTTAAAAAACCTGTTGCAACTCTTCAGATTTCACCTAGTGAACTTTCTTTTGTTCCCAAAGTTGAAATCCACGTTCACCTAGTTCAACCCAGATAGCAATTTTAGTTTGCAGCAAGCTTGCCACAAATTTGTCATGACAAGAGTGCAAGTTTGCGACAAATTTGTCGTGACAAGAGTGCAAGCTTGCAGTAAGCTTGCAGCAAGTTAACGAAAGCTCCGAAGTCACCATGAAACGAACTTGCAGCAAGTTTGCCGTGTCAAACTCATTGCAAATTATAGCAAAAACAGAACACGAACACAACCTGGGATAGAACTCGCGACCTCCCGGTTCCGAAGCGGAGACGCTACCATTGAGCCAGTTGAACTCTGTGAGTAGAAGATAGATTTCGCTAATACATCGTTCGATTCGATTCGTATACGATTTATTTTTAACTATTTTCTGGATTTCATTAATTTTTTGAGTTGAGAATATGATTTGAAGTCAAAGAGAGAGAGAGCGATTTTCGCTAATAACTACTTTTTGCTACTAGAATAAATTATGAAATTAGAGTTAAAAGTAATTACTTTAAAATGGGACAAAATGTCTAGTTATTATTGTTCAACAAACACTGACTGTTTTTTAGATTTAATTTTGTTTATAAACGTTAAAATTTCAACATTAAGAAAAAGGCGACATAGTTTTCTTTAAAGTGAGAGTGATATATTTAGTAAAAAGATGGAAAATGTTTCAAAAAATTTTTTTATAAAAAAGTTATTTTTTCACAAATTATCATTGATTTATTGAATTAATAAAAAAGAATTACGGTCTAGGAGATGCTGTTAAAAATCGGATGTTTTTTAAAACAGAGACAAAGATAATTATCTCTTTATTGTGCTATCTTTGCAGGAAGCTTGTTTTGCAAAATTGCAGCAAGTTTGATTTGCAAAGAGGTGGCGCTACTTGTCACATCGAACTTGCTACAAGTTCGATTCAAGTTTGACGCGTCAAATTTTGCCATGACAAGTCAAAATCAAACTTGCTGCAAACTTACGTGCTATCTGGGAATTGTCCTCATTAATGTAGTTGCAAAATAAGCAATACTGGAACACTCTAACGTGGGTGACAAAAATTTCGCAATTTTTTCTTATTTAATACTTTTGGAGAGAAAAAAAAGCAGTGCCGGAACACCGTTCCTGTGCGTTCCGGCTCCACTACCGTCACCTCCGATAGATAAGATCCGATTTCTATCGGAGGTGACACCATTACATCCCTGATTGTCATCCCCATCATATAAATGCACTTCAAAATTTTAAGGTTCGTCTCCTTCCTTCAAGACATTGAATCTGGAAAGTGAGACGTTAACCCAGAAACGAATTTTATTGAGAAAATACAAAAATTTTTTCTGTATTCTAAGCTACTCAGCTTATTGTTATTGTAGGATGATCCAGGTTATGTACCAACAGAAAGATATAAAGACATTAGACGATAAGTATTAAAGCCTGATCGGAATTCAAAGTGTTAATCACACTCTGAACGTCGTAGCTGTATGAGAAGATGTTATAAGATTCTCTGAATCTTGATATTGAGGATCATTTTATGAATTCATACATAGTGAAATATCCTTCCTCATAAAAAGTAGGCATACCATCTTCAGTGGGTTTAATTATGGAGAACGATTAAGTTATAAAATCCATTCGAAAATGAAGCACTTGGATAAAGCAATTTCACTGAATCTTACTTTGTGTGAAGAAATATAATGTGGATAAAACTATGAAAGTTGGGCAGATCTTAAAAGCATATAATAATTTTTAAGGCGGAATTTATGGACGCACGGAAACATATCGATGATCTCAATGAACTTGAGTGAAGTGAAATGGGAGGGGCTTCAAAACTTGGCCTGTTTTATGGCTGAGTTTTGTTTAGATTTTTGTGTAAGTCAGAATTTTTTTTATATGTTTGTGCATTTTCTACTTAACGTTCTACACGTGTTTTTGAAAGGAATTGTTGATCATTGTATTTTAAATATTCGCTACGTAAATGTTCATCAAATTAAAGTGAGGTTGGAAATTATGACGATCCAGGTATGTTTTTCCTGCAACTATCGTAATTATTTTATTTATATGTGACAGTTGCATTACAAGGGAAAGAAAAGTTTATTTTTCATTTTCTGTCTCTTCTGTTGTCTTATTATAAGATCTTCATAAGTGATAACATGATATTTAAAGTGCCGGTTGAGTGCTTGACAGGTGAAAAATATGATGGGGCTTTTTATTGACGTCTCTGGTGATTAGAAGCATCCCCCCCCCCCTCTTTTCTTTTGAAACTGCTTGAAATATCTTTAGTAGGTTTCTTCGCTCGTTTCAATTCTCTTTATCTTTTTTGCAAGTTTTATTTCCGTTCATTTTTGTGTGTATGTGTAATAGTAGTCTGTTGAATCGTCACATTTTATCGATGAAGACCTTCATAAACTGAACTTGTGCTACTTGATGAATGTAGGCGCACAGTCAGTGTAATATTTATTGATATGTTGACAACTGAATTTGTGACGCATTTTTAAGTGAAGGTAAATAAATGTTTATAAAATCATTAGAATTTGTTTATTTAGAAGCTATAAAAAATGGAGAGAAGGAAACGAAATATTTATACAGAAAATCAGTTTCCATGAAAGATTAATATGTCATTGTGAATATATGCTGATTAATTCATATTATAGCGAGTGATGTTGCAGTTAAATTTCTTACAAGTAATGCATGTAAACCAGTTCAATCCCTCAAGAATTTACTTGCAGCCTGTGTCAAATATGGATGTTAATTATATGCTTGCATGCAGTGTCCCAGTTCAGCTATAAATAATTTCTGTGTTGTATCATCTATTAAAGAGCTTTTGATTATTTTCAAGATGCCTCAACACTTTTATAATCACATCATGATGTCTGGTAATTCCGTTCTTGCTTACCTTGGTTCTGTTCTGTTTACTTTCTCTTGATTTGGTTTTTTTTATCTCCATGTTGTAGTTTATTTTTCCACTATCTCACTATTAATAATAATAATATATTTCTAAATAAATCTTGCTTTTAGAAAAAAATTATTTTTAAAATTGCTCTTTTGTTGAATGCATATTATTGAATCATGTTTTAAACTTTTTTAAGAATGGAATAAAAATGTTTTATATAAAATTTTTTATTTCATTTCTGTTGATTTTGTCTTTAAATATTATATGATGTTAGTACATAATTTAACCTTTTGTATCCTAAATTAAGTTACCAGCAACTTTTTAATTTTGTTTTTGCACCATTAGATAAGTTTTGGTGCAAAATATCAGTCTGATTAAAGCTGTATCAGATATCAGTCTGATTAAAGCTGCGTTTTTAAATACCAGTGAGATATAAAGGGTTAAAGAAACTGAACAAAATGGTTATAATAAGTAGAGACATGCAAAGAAAGGCTAGTGATCTATATATACACATTTCATTTCACAATTTATTTGTACTCTGTTTTTGTATTGTTATTTGGATGGTGTTTCTTATTGTAAAGTTCTGAAATGACATTCTAATACTTTATATAATATAAAGTTATACCTGGAGTTTAGGGTGCATACTATTTTCTCGCCAATTTTCTTTGCCATTGCCAAACACAGTTTAGGAAGCGCAGTGAGTTTTTATAGGTCTCCTGCACATTCGATGCCTACGGCATCTCAAAACGAGAGATTGAGCACGCAATGCCTTTGGCATTACAAGTGTGTACCGGGAAAATTTTTTTCATTTAAAAAAAACATCAGGAGCTTCACTTTCAGCAAAGCGGGCCCCCTTGTAGCTTTGCTTTTTCATTGAGAAATGAAACACACAGGGCAAGCACAAACACAGGAAAAACAAGACATCTGAAGATGATGAATCATAGCAAGGGAAACATTGTTTCCAGAAAAAACATTCCTTGTTCGATATTTGGAAGCCATAATCAGCAACACAGAGAAAGAGAGCAGCAAATTTGATGAACAAAAATCTTTAGAAGAGAAGCGAACGGTTATTGAAAAAAATCATTTGGTAAATAATCAAAAATTCCAAACGAAGTATTATTCAAATTCGCCGACTAATCAGATCGAAGAGAGAGCAGACAGTGGACCAATAAAAATTAGCCGAAATTAAGGGCATCCACTGTAGACCGGTAAACAAATCATTGTCGGCACATGCACAAATGACGGCGAAAAAATTTTCAACTCGCATCCAAAACAAATGTTCTGGCACTCTCTCATGGCGACAAACAATTGGCGAGCTTAAGAGAAGCGAAGTGAGTACGCACCCTAAACTCCAGGTTAACCAATATAAATATAAAATACTTCCATTTTCTAAAATTTCATTTGGAAATTATTTTTCTTTTGTGCCGAAATATAATTTTCAATTATTCTGTTAAACTATTACTAAAGTTTGGAATATTTACTTATTCAACTGCCTCAGTTTCTACGAGTTTGAAGGGACACAAGAATATTTTCCTCATTATAAAGTGATTATATGGGTCATTCCAGTGAAAATGGTACAAATCATGTCTGACGTTTTGGAATTTTTTTAGAAAATTTCATAATTACTGGCAATTAATCATTTTTCTATTAATTCTTCACTTAATTCTGTATCATCAGGTATTTTTTGTTTTGATTTGAGTGACTTATGAATGTGTAAACATTTTTTTTTTATCTGGAACAAGAAGGAAAAATCTTGATGTCCCAGCTACAGCTTAGTGACAGTTAAAAGGGTTGCGTTTTCAGTTTTTCTTGAATATCTCAAAAACTATGGACTCTAGCGAAAAGCACTCAATTACAAAATTAAACTACATGAAATTCCTACAAAAAAAGTCCTACGTTTTTTAAGCACAGTAAACTTTCGATTATCCGGCATTCAAGTATCTGGAAAGCTCAACTAACCGGAAAAATTAGAAAATGAGTTTTTCTAAAAAATTTACGTCTGCGGACCAAAATGTAGCACGCTCGCATGCCGTTCCATTCACGCGGACAATTTACAGGGTTTGTACGCGTCCTTAAAAGTCCTTACTTTTACATTTAGTCCTTAAAAGTCCTTACAAATACTTATTTTTATGCCCCATTTTTAAAAAGTCCTTACTTTTTACTCTGCCATTATTAAATTTAAAATTTCACCGATTATCGTTTTTCTAATTCCTCCTTCTCGGCGGCTCTAATCTCGGTCGACGTGGCTATCGCGGAATGGGGTGGGAGACGACACCGCTCGTGTTCTACGAATCCATATCCATCGCATACACTTTGAGAAATAAGGGAGGAGTTACAGAGGGCCTTTATTGGTCCATGGTTCTATAGGAATGAGTGTCAAAAGTTCTGTTACCATTTTTAGAACGGTATCAAAGTGATAAGCCTTTACTTCCATTTTTTGCCAGTGATGTATTAAAACTTGTTAATGATTGCATTCAACATTTCAAAATTTTGAAACCAGAGAATCAAGAAACCTGAGACTTTATGCAAATTCAACTTCAGTGACCCAAACTTGTATAATGATAAAAGTTAAGTGTATTTAGGATTTGCTGCAGGGCAACTAATAAAAGAAAAGATAAAAAATAAGGAATTAGCAGACAAGAATATTTTCACACTCAGACAGGATAGGCGGAAAAACATCATAACAATGATAAAACATTTCATGTAGAAATGTCCTGTGAATTACGCACTAGTAAGACCTGCGGTTTGCATTGATCCACGAGTAATGGCTGGATATCCCAAAAAAGCACAGCAAAAAATGAAAAAGGTATTGATTGTATTGTCGCAAAATAAACGTATTTTGGGAAAAGATTGCGACGAAATTTTGTTACTCTATGCAGATTTTCTGTTAAATATTGTAAAGCCAAATTCATTTGAATTTACTTCTTTAAATCCTAAGAGTGATTCCCTTGATAATTTTTTACAAACTTATTTTAGCAATAATCGTTATGAAAAAGTTTGGAAGATTATCAAAATGGTATTAATACTGTCACATGGACAATGAGGTTTTTCGGTGAACAAGGCCCTGGAAATAGAAAATTTAAAAGATGCTTCATATATTTTCCAGCGTGTAAATCATGAATTTATTAAGTTGTGTGGGGCTATTTATGACTTAAAGATTACTAAAGAAATGAGGGCGGCTGCTACCTCAGCTAGAGCAAAATACATGCAGGGTCATTCCATGAAAATAGTTACCTTTTACACCTAAATAAAATTTCAATGCAACTGTAATTGTGATACATCATTTTTTTCAGTGAAATTTCTAGTTTCTAGATCTGCCAACAGAATTTTCCAATAGTGGCCGATTTGAATTTTATTTTAGAAAGAACACATGCTTGTATTTGAGTGTTTTTAATCCTATTTTTTCTGCTGAACACACAACTTATTTTATAAACTTATTTTCATTTTTCCTGTTCAATGAATACATTTTTTGGAAGATTGTACAGCTAACTGCTTGTCAAGAAGACAATTTCTGAATATCCTAAGAGGTAATTATATTTTTCTCAACAAATTTTTACTTAGTCGCTCTTTGTTACGTTAGTCACAAAATTCTTAATTTTCTCTCTTAAATTAAAGAGAGTACTTCTAGAATTTTTATTTTGTGAATTTTCTTAACTTGTTAGCTAACTTATACGAATCATTTAAAAATTTTAATGCAGTTCTATTTAGTAATGATTTAGAGCTGTGACTAACGTAACTTATCAAATGTGACTAACGTAACAAATATTATTGTTACGTTAGTCACATCATTTTTGACTCTTTAAAATAGCTTCCTCCTTTTAAAATTTCAAAAAGTATTGCTAACATATTTTAAAAAATTAAAGTCTTTTTTTTTTTTTGGTCAGAAATCAGAATGGTGAGATCAAGCACAGCAGAAAGAAAAAGAGCCATACTGGACAAAGTGAAGTTAAAAAGCTTGAAGATAAAATAAAAGGCAAAAATGGAATGAGAGCTTTAAGACTAAAAAGAGAAGGGGGACAAGAAACTGAAGCAGCAAAACTGAAAATGTGAAAGATGAGAGTGAAAAAAAAGTCAGTCTGCTATGAGCCAACAGCCAACTTTTAGAGCATATTCATCACCACAAGCATTAGGAAAAGCAGTAAGGAAAGTTAAGAAGTCTTTCCCTTCTAGTCCAAGGATAAAGCAAGCAGTTATGGAGAAATTAGCTTCACAAATAGGACTCTTAATTCCATCTACTAAACCTCAGAAGAAGAATGGCCTGAGTGTGAAAGCTTTTTACTATCAAGATGATGTATCAAGACAACTTCCTGGAAGAAAAGATGTAAAGTCCATTAAAAATGTAGAGATCAATAAAAAAAGCACGTTTGCAGAAACATGTGTTAATGTACAACTTAAAAGATGCATTTCAGTTATTTAAAATTGATCGTCCTAATATTGAAATTGGGCTCTCAAAACTTTGTCCCTCAGAAATTGAAACTGTGGGATGTAGATCAAAGTATGATGCTGCCCATATTGCGAGAATTTTGCTTTCCTTTTAAAAACGAGCAAATGGAAAAGGAATAATATTAAAACTGCCAATGAATAATCAAGTTAATTGTTTGCAACAAATATAACGCTGACTGCACTAGTCAGATGGTGCATCAGCACATTTTAAGAATCAATATAGCATATCATTGCTGTTTTCTGCTTTGTACCATGGAAAAGGGCCTCATGATGGCATTGGTGCAGTTTTGAAGCATCATGTGTGGAAGAAGGTGCTGCAGGGACAAACCATCATCAAAAGTGCTAGTGAGTTTTCAAAGTGGATGCCGCAGACATAAATATAAAATGCCTTTTTGTAGAAGAGAAAAAAATTCTGCTTGAACTGGCTGCAATTGAAAAAGGTTTTGAATCAATTAATGAGCTCAAAGGCATACAGTCTTGCCACTGTATAAAAAAGCAGGCCCTTCAAGTGACCATGTGTTGATGATGTGCAGATAGTCCAGAAAAAAATTCATTTTGTCAGGACCTATTGAACTAAGTGGAAACCTGCCATTTTATATCAAATATGAAACTAGAAGAGACATTAGTGCCCTCTACAAAAAATTTAAGAAAGGACTCCATTTGTATTAAAATTGCTTTGTATCAACTCTTCATTTTTAAACACTTTATTAATGATGATCCAACTGTTACGTTAGTCACGTCACGTTAGTCACACCATTGAAATTATAAAAACATCAATAAATAATTATTGTTGATTATTAATCATTCCAAAATTGTTCTTACTACAAACTTAATATTCCTATGTAATACCATAATTAATTACAGATTTTTTTATTAACAAAATTCAGAAAAATCTAGTGCTAAAGCCAGGCTATCTTTTATGTGGTAACTAAATTGTTACGTTAGTCACACAGTTAAAAACTTAATTTAATTTGGTTAAATAATTATCTTTTAAAATAATTTCTGCATGGATATGTTATATTGACTAGTATTACATAAAATATAAGGCTAAAAGGTTTCATCAGAGATTATTTAATAGCATTTTGTCATATTATAGCTTGTTAAAATCTTTCCAAAGTTACGTTAGTCACAATGGAATGACCCATGCAGTATTTAGAAAGTGAAAGATCCGAAGAAAAGATTGAAACAAAACAACTGAAACGAAAAGCTCTAGAGGAGGAAATAGATTTTTTAAAACAAAAGAAAATGTTCCTCCAAATAGACATGCACCAAACAAATGAGAAAGCAAATGATTTAGCTAATGAGGCGGAAAAGTCAAAGGACATAAATTTATTTATTCAATCGCATGAACTAAGAAAAACAATTTCTGAAAAAGAAATTAAAATAAATACCTTAGATGTAAAATTGAATGAAAAAAGTTTGGAATTAAAAGATATTTAATTTGATTACTAGTTTCATGGGTTTTTTTTCATCAATTTATTAACTCATATTTTTAGGAGTTCTGTTGTGTTAAATTTGTAAGGTATCTATGTTTTATATTATAATTTATCATCTAATAGGTTGAATTTGCAAAAATGAGACATTTTATTTAAAAATGCGTGTGACAATTCCTTAAGTTTATTCAATTTAGAGATCCTTATTTTTGGGTTTTTTAGTCCTTGATAGTCCTTGGTTTTCTTTTAAGGAAATGTGTGCGAATCCTGATTTATTTCTGGAATGCAGCGTTCGTTCAACACGGAGGGGCTTAGAAAGAAAAAAAAAACAATATACAGTACTATGATTTACACAGACTTGTTTTATGGGGGAGGTTCAAAAGCAAAAGTGAGAACTAAAAAAAATAATAAAAGGTCCTCACCTTTCGCCGAAAAACAAGACCT
>BGPR01010002.1:33158-51464 GCA_013235015.1 Araneus ventricosus
AGGACATAAATTTATTTATTCAATCGCATGAACTAAGAAAAACAATTTCTGAAAAAGAAATTAAAATAAATACCTTAGATGTAAAATTGAATGAAAAAAGTTTGGAATTAAAAGATATTTAATTTGATTACTAGTTTCGTGGGGTTCTTTTCATCAATTTATTAACTCATGTTTTTAGGAGTTCTGTTGTGTTAAATTTGTAATGTATCTATGTTTTATATTATAATTTATCATCTAATAGGTTGAATTTGCAAAAATGAGACTTTGTTTAAAAATGTGTGCGACAATTCCTTAAGTTTATTCAATTTAGAGGTAATTATTTTTGGGTTTTTTAGTCCTTAAAAGTCCTTGATTTTCTTTTAAGGAAATGTGTACGAACCCCGATTTATTTCTGGAATGCAGCGTTCGTTCGGCACGGAGGGGCTTAGAAAGAAAAAAAAAAAACAATATACAGTACTATGATTTACACAGACTTGTTTTATGGGGGAGGTTCAAAAGCAAAAGTGAGAACCAAAAAGAATAATAAAATCACCTTTCGCCGAAAAACAAGACCTAAAAACGAAATTGACAACCAAAAAAAAAAAAGCACATGGGGGGAGGGTTACTCCAGATTGGTAGGTCTCTTTCTTTTCCTTTATTTATTTACTCTCTAAATACCAGCAGATGTTGATTCCAATTACGTAATATCTCGTGCGGGAGAATTGGAGGTGCGCGTATTGCGCAATAACCCTTGCGATTTTTTAAAAAGATATTCAATCTGGGATTTGTTTATTATCACTTAAAAGAGTTTTATTATTCTTGCTGCATAGAATATTTTTCAGTTTTGTCGGCTATTTTTATACTTTTACAATCTATATATTTACGGTGAAAATTCAGCTACAGATCATATATATATATATTTTAATCATCTATGTTAAATTAAAACCTTCATAATATGTTTTGTAAATACAATGTTATGGAAGATACAGAAGTCTTCTTCGAAAAAATCTTTTAAAAAAAGGCTACAATCTACCCCATTTTTCCCATCACACTCAACTATCCGGACTTTTCAGGTATCTGGAAATCGGAGTTTCCCGAGCATGCCGGTTAGTTAAGCTTTTACTGTAGCATCAATAGATTAGAAGATACAGGGGGATTCAAAAGTGAATATTTCTAAAATTCTTTATTGTAATGGAAAAATCAATTAAAAGTTCTGAATCTACAACCTCCAGAAAAACCTCATGCCTATATAATAATTATACAAGGGTAGTATTGTATGTGTAGGAGCGGGGGTGGGTGGGCTGACAAACCTACTTGATGAACAGTCGTGTTCCCACAAGTCTCCTTCTAGTAAACTAAGTCCAATAACCGAATTGTAAATTTAAAAAAACGGTGTAGTTTTGAAATTTAGCATAGTTGTTGGGAAGACTGCCCTGAACGATTAAAAGTCTCATCCGGTGGGGGTTCAAAGGGGGGATTTTTCAGTATTTCTTAAATATCTTGAAAACTATGGGTTTTAGCGAAGAACTCTTAATTACAAAATTAAGTTACATTAAATTTACTACAAAAATAACCTGCACATTTTTCATAGTATGAATACTTTAGAATATATAGCAGTATGAAAAAGTGCATAGTTACAATAAGTGATTCAAAATGTTAGTTTTATTTTTAAGAAAGAAAGTTTTTATTTCAAAATCGTGGCTATCTATTACAATATATCTATAATGTTTTACACTTGTTCCTAATGAAATTTCATCGTATTTTTCAACTATTTGATCAAATTCGAACTCCTCTTCTTCTAGAGAGGCACCATTAGTACAGGTACCATAGCAGGTGCTGCAAACAGAAACACATTGCTAAACAAGTGTTGCAACGCCACTCCTTTGGTTGAGGTGAGATCAGCTTTGATCTTGGGTGATGATGTGAGAAATGCTGCATATCTAGTTATTCAAATTAAGTCCATTTGCAGGGTTTTGTATATGGATAGAAACATCTTCTCACCGGCTTGTAAGATAGCATCTGGTGTTGATGAGGGGTTATAAAAGATGAGGCAATGTTTTTTATCTGGCTCATTTGAACAATGTAACTATAATGTTTTATTCCATAAATAGCTGATGTTATGTCACAGCCACTGAATGCATGGAGAAGGAGGATGGTTTGGGGAAAAGAAAGTTCTTTTGGGAGGTTTCTTGTAGAAAATAATTTAGCTTTGTCTTTTCTCTAGCCAGGCTTCATAAAATAAATGTTACTTTCTGGTGGTGCCAAAGCAATCAGTAACACGACTAGATCTACATCTTGCCCTGTTATAAGCAGCAATGGCATGAGAAATTGCTTTCTTTAACCCATATCTCACAATATAAGTATCAGCATCTCCTGTAACGACTCTTGTTTCAATTCCTTCAGAAGCCATTTTCTGTGTTAATAAGTGAATCAGCCTGGTCTTATTCCTTTCATTAACAGGAAGTTCTTCCTGTTAAACTGTGACAGATTGGTTGCAAGCTTTTAAGTTAAACTCAGCATAGATATTTAGATTATACTATCTAAATACACTGATTTGATGTGTTAATAGAACCAAAAGACTGAGTAGAAGGGATCTTGTGGAGGGGAATGGACCTGAGTGGAGGCAGGGTGCACGACTGTTCATTAAATAGGTTTGTTGCCCCTCTCCCTGAAACCACCACTACTCTCGACACATACAATACTACCCTTTTATAATTATTATATAGGCATAAGGTTTCTCTGAGGGTTGTTGCTTCAGCACTTTTTATTGATTTTACCATTACAATAAGGAATTTTAGAAATATTCACTTTTAAATCCCCTTCTATCTTCTAAATTATTGATACTACAAAAAATTTAGAACTATTTTTGTACGAAATTTAATGTATCTTAATTTTGTAATTAAGTGTTTTTCGCTAAAACCTATAGTTTTCGGGAAATTTAAGAAAAACTGAGAAATACCCCTTTGAATTCCCCCCCCCATTGGCGAGGACTTTTAGTATTTTTTTTAGGGCAGTCTTCCCAACAACAGTGCCAAATTTCAAAACTACCTCTTTTTTAAAATTTGCAATTTGTTGACGGGACTATGAGTAAAAGGAGACTAGTGAAGGGGAATTTATGTGAGGGGAGGAAAAGAACATGAATATTCATCAAATAGGTTTGTCATCCCCCCCCCCACTTTTACACAGCTAATACCACCTTGTATAAGTATTATATAGACATGAGGTTTTCTGAGGGTTGTTGATTCAGCACTTTTAATTGATTTTACCATTACAATAAGGAATTTTAGAAATATTATCTCTTTTAAATCCCCCTTTATCTTCTAATCTATTAATGTTACAAAACAAACGTAGGTCTTTTTTTGTAGGAAATTTAATGTAGTTTAATTTTGTAATTGAGTGTTTTTCGCTAGAGCCCATAGTTTTCGAGATATTTAAGAAAAACTGAAAATGCCCTCTTTAAATCCCCCACCGGCGGGGACTTTTAGTATGTCGTTTAGGACACTGCCTCCAACAACTTGTGCTAAATTTCAAAACTACACCATTTTCTTTTTCTATTTTTTCTTCGTTGACTCGACTATAAGGGGAGTAAAGAAGTGAATGAAGAAAGTGTAAAAGCAGATGCACACATGCTCATTAAATTTCAGGGTAATGGGATGGAAATATGTTGTCATTGCTCAAAATGATATTGAAGAAGATGGTGAAGTTAAAGAAATTAGCTTAATAACAATAAATGAAGCAAAAAAATTATTTAAAACTGTTGATGAGGATATTTCCTATGTTCATTTTGACCAAATTTTAATATTTTACCTGAACCAAAATTTAAATTGATAGGTGGACGTTTATACTATGAATTCCCATATTCTATTGATGTTTTCCAAAAAGCTTAACATATTTATGATAAAAATTGAATTTAATAAAAAATATATAAAAATGAAATGTTTGTCTATTTTCCTTGCATAAAATTACAGATTAATCCTATCTACTACAGCTATGTCCACTCTGTTACAGGTATATCCACTCCATTACAGAAGTTATTTTTGTTATGATTTCATCAGAAAAAATCAAAACATTTTAAATTAGAGTTTTAATCTGTTTAGAACTATGCAATTTGTACCTAGAAAGATGTAATTCTTATTTTATTTAACTCTTATTTAATGTGATAAGCTAATTTGTATATGTGGTTTTTTAATTTTTTTGTATTTTGGTATAGGAAATGCCTTTATCATGAAATTTGTTTGCATTTATATGAAAGAAGTGTTCACTTGTTTGTATTGCACAAAATGTTTTGAAAAATAAAAGTAGATTTTTGTTATTTAAAGCAATATTTAAATGTGTAACAGAGTGGACAAAATCTCCCATTACCATTAATAAACTATGAAAATCAGATATTAGTGCTAAGTTTAGCTAATTAATTTTTACAATACAGATAAATTCAATCCTTTTGCTATTATTTGACATTAATTTGAGTTAGATTAGTTGACTTTGAAAAAAAAATTGAAACATCAAATGTAGCATTTTCACTGGAATGACCCATGTATGCAAAAGAAAGATAACATTTATTGGTAAAACTTTACGGTGCCCACTTGCTTCTCACCAATTTTTCTTGGCGCAATTTCATTTGCTGTTGTCAAACACTGTTTTGGATGCGCAGTGTGCTTTTCATTGCTCTACTGTGCATGCTTCATTTGAAAAGGAGAGATTGAACACGCAATGCCTTTGGCATTTCAAGCTTGCTCCTGGCAATTTTTTTTAACTTAAAAAAACATCAGCGGCTTCGCTTTCTGCAAAGCGGGCCACTAATAGCTTCCCTTATTCATTGAGAAGCGAAAATGCAGAATAACATACATACACTTAGGACACTCATCAGGGTGGCCACCCGACCGGGAATAGTCAGGGAATTTCGGGAGACCGGGAAAAGTCAGGGAAATTTATTCTAAACCTGGAATTTTTTTTATTTTGATAATTCTTATTACAGGCGACAATTCGCTGATCTTTTTTTATAAATAGAATGAAACACCGGAAAGACCTCGTCAGGGGGGCGAGGTGTTTACATTTAAATTTCTGTGGGACCGAAATTTCGGCTATTAGTCCAGTCAATAAAGGGTTTGAAAAAAAACATTAAATCATATAGTTTTGGAAATTGATACACATGTTCGTTAGGGGCTTCTGATAAACATACTAAAAGTCCCCGGTCCTGGGGGGTAAGCTCACGGCGCAATCTTGGAATTCATCCCCCTTTTTTAGTTTTTACAGAATATCTCGAAAACTATTGAGTTTTCAAATTACAATTGATTTAACAAATTAAAGAGGGTAAAATTCCCTACAAATGCATGCTTATATTTTTCTGTCAGATTTAATAGTTTACCAGATAATGGGTCTCAAAAGTTGTCGCCATCTTGGATTTCATCCCCCTTTTTTAGTTTTTCTTGAATATCTCAATCTATTCAATTTTTAAATAATATGTAGTCAGCAAATTAAAGAGTGCAAAATTCCCTACAAACGCATGCTTTTATTTTTTGCTTTAGCTTTAATAGTTTCCGAGATAATGGATTTCAAAATTTGCAACCATCTTGGATTTTATCCTCCCCTTTTTAGTTTTTCTTAAATATCACTGAAACTATTAAAGCTAGAAAATAAATAAAAGCATGCATTGGTTGGGAATTTTACGATCATTAATTTGTTGTATTTAATGTAAGTTGAAAATCAAATAGTTTTCGAGATATTAAAAAAAAACCTAAGAAAAAGGGGGATAAAATCCAAGATGACGGCAAATTTTTAAATCCACTATCTCGGAAACTATTAAAGCTAAAACAAAAATAAAAGCATGTGTTTGTAGGGAATTTTACGCTCTTTAATTTGCTGATTACATGTAATTTGAAAATTGAAGAGATTTTGAGATATTCAAGATAAACTAAGAAAGGGAGATGAAATCAAAGATGGTGGCAACTTTTGAGACCCATTATCTGGGAAATTATAAAAGCTGGAAGAAAAATAAATGTATAGTTTGTAGGGAATTTTATGCTCTTTAATTTGTTTAATCAAATTGTCATTGGAAAACTGAATATTTTTCGAGATATTCAGGAAAAACTAAAAAAGGAGGGATGAAATCCAAGATGGCGCTGCAAACTCACCCTCCAGGAATGGGGACTTTTAGTATGTTCATAATAAGCCCCTCACGAACATGTGTACCAATTTTCAATACTATATGAGTTAATGTTTTTTCACCCCGAATTTGGACCTTCGGTGACTGGACTATATGAACAGAATCGTGTTCCTTTTGGTAGTTAAATTAGATGATACTTCTTGAGATGAAACTCTATAGTATAATCACACTCAGATGTGGAAGAAGAACCGGAATGTGGCTATATGTCCAAGAGATTCAGATAGCTTACGAGATCGTAAATTTCTCTTTATCTGTCTACAAGTTAAAATCTACACTACTGCCTGCTTTTATGATGATTTTATATCAAATAGGAGTTATACCAGAATTAGTTTGTTTTTCCATTTGTGGACATCTTTTCATTGAATTATGAAGTATTTGAAATTAGTGCTAATATTTTCTTTCAGCATTTTTCTTTTTGTTTATTTTGTGTATGTTTTTTTTTTCTGAGTGTTGGGAAACATTATGATTGCTGATCATTTTGATAAATTTTGTGATCTTCAAAGTATGGGACAGCCGTTACCGATATATATAAAAGAACAATTTTTTTTAGTATGATGTATGCATGTTCGGTTTTTTTTTTTTTTTTTTTTCGTTCTTTACGCACGCTCAGATCTTTGACATATGAGATCAAATTTAGGAATATGATGGATTAGCACAAGAGGGGAGCTGATGCCACAGTAATTTAAAAAAAAAATCAAATTAGATTTTTATTTATTTAATTTTAAATGGTAATTTCGGGTTTTTTCTCCATTTTCGCGAATTTTATTTTTTCTCTCTTTTTTTTTGTCTTTGATGTTTTATTTTATTATTATTTATTTCTCTTTATACATTGTCCATTTTGAGCCGTATTGAAGGAAGTTGGTTGGAATAAAAAGTTGCTTTTTTTTCTTCTGCAAACTATTCGATTCCATTCGTATGACAGAATATTATGCGTCTGTGTTTTAATTTATAAACGTCAGTAAATAATCGTTTTCTTATATTTTTTCCTCTGCCCTTTTATGTTTTATTTTGCAACATGTATTTTTATTGAGATTTTGATCATCCTAAAGATTTTTTAAGTTTATATTTTTAATCAGAAAAACCTGGAAAATTCGGTGCAGTAGAATTGTTCATTGTAAAAATGTATTAGTTATTTTTTGGTTTATTGTTTAAAAGTTTTAAATAAATGTTCTTTTTTCAAACATTTTGCTTTTTTATTTAAACCATACTGACTTGAATGAATACTTAGTATGGCCAATGTGCAGGTGATTTTTTTCTATGGTTGTTGGGCTATCTCCGAAAAAGTCGGGGAAATTTTTTATAAAACCTGGAAAAGTCAGGGAAACTGAAACAGCAAAAATGATGGCCATCCTGCTCATATCCGCTTGCTATCAATCCCTGATCCACACACCACTGGAAAACAACTTTGGCTTCTGCTGTCTGAAGCTGATGGTAGGTCGAAAGGGAACCAATGTTCCCAGAATTCGGAGTCGTAATCAACAATAGCTGTACGAAGCGCACGTAACGAAATAATAAAATCAGACAAAAATCAAACCGAAGAATTCCAAATGATTTTTTAATCAAATTCGATTGAATCGACTTATCACGTGAAACAGATCAACGGAAGAAACCAATCAAGATATCGCGCCATGCGCAAAATACCGATAAAAAGATCAATTTCCGCGCATTCACACATCTCACTCATTAAAATCATCATTGCGCAACTAAAACAAATGTTCTCTCATCTCCATTCTTCGCGGCAAAGAGTTGGCGATCCTAACAGGAATGAAGTGGGCATCGTAGAGTAAATATTAACCCATTTATTTATATGTCAATAGGCACTATAATTTTTAGATGATTTTACTTAATGGGTTCAAAATTCCAAGAATAAACCTCAAAAATTAAAAATGAAACTGTAGTGAATAACAAATATTAAAATTAAAAACTTCCATTAATTCCATCATTATTTTCAGTACTTCACTTTTGAAGATGAGCATGGAATAAAGTTGTAATTGAATATCACTTAACATAAAGAAAAGAAACAGATTCTCCCACCCTGCCTTCTGATAAAATACTGTTGTTGAAACATTTTTTTTAAAAATACTGACAAGGAGAAGGCATGAAGGGAAATTCAATTCTGGATGAAACTTGGCATATTAGTAGCATACCATTAGGGTGTTCACACATTAATCTAAAAAAGTGCAACGGCCAGACAATTAAGAAGAAAGGGCCCTCAAACTTTGGGCACAACTTATATACCAGTAACTCTTCCCTAGCAATCAGTGCTCAGATAGCTTAGATGTCAGTGTGCTCGCCTACTATTCGCTAGGTCCGCAGTTCGATCCTGGCTGCGTTTTTTTTTTTTTTTTTTTCAAAATCATTCCAATATAAATTTTAAAAACATTTTAAATTAAAACTTTAATAATTTTTATACAGAAAATAACTTGATTTATATGATTCTTGAATTACAGATAAAATAATATATGAATAACAAAATAATTCTAAATTCATCTTTAATGGTGATAAATATTAACTATAATTAAAATTATCATTCTAAATTCATTGATAGTTTTAAGTTATTGGGTTTTTATATTCACAAATTCTTTCTTTTTTTTATCTTGAAACAGTAGAAAGAAGATGTTAATATATTGAATACTAGCAGTACACGCACGGCGTTGCCCGTGGAATCAGGACTTCAACAAAATGGGGAAAAAAAAAACATCCACAATGACATTAAAAAGTTTTGAGAACAAAATCAAAACAAAAGATACACATTGATTTCCCTGCTTATTTTTTTCGCGATAATGACATTTTAACTGTAGAAAACAGTAAAGGGTACATTAATCCAAAACAATATTAAAAAATTGCAACATGAAAATCATTATTATACAGCAACCAAAATATGCTAGACAAATCAACATGTTAAGATACTGCCGAAAATAATAATCGAAGTCATTCAATTGAATGTTATGATCACCTGCGCTCTGCACCATCAGCCAATGAAATTGCCAGCAACGTTCCGGAAAAGTGTCGCTGGAGGAATCTCGCTAGAGAAAAATATCTTTCAACTGACTAGGAAAAAATTTTAAAAAACCGGGAAGAGATATTTTAACCGTTCTTGTTTTAAATCCGACAACCCTTCCAGTCATAAGCTGGAAAAAATTTTAAATGATAGCGTTATTAGAACGTCGGATGCAAGAATTTAAAAAAATCTGAACTGAAAATTACCATAAAAGTGACTATTTTTCAAAAATTTCTCAAAATTTAGTAAATTGCGTTAGAACGGCGTTGCCCGTGGTATCATGAGTTTCAACAAAAAATTTTAAAGCCCACAATGATATAAAATAAATTTTTGAAAACAAAATCAATACAAATGATATATGTATTATTGATCTTGACCACTTATTCTTCTTCGCCACAATGACATTAACTGATGATAAGTCTTTTTTTTTAAGCTACAATGAAATTATAAAGTTTGCTGCAAACGATGCTATTAGAATGCAAAATGAGTAAAAACAACCAACTGGTTCGCTCACTAAAATGGAGTTATAATTCAGACAGGCTGATGCCTTAAAATCTTTGGATCCTGTTTAAAATAGTTAAGTGGTGACATTAGATACTTTGAATTAAAGCCATTCAACGAAATGATTTCAAATTGAAGTTACAGTACAAAATAAACCGATAATTTCTGAAAACAAATTAGGATTTAAAAGATGGATTCCTATAAACCAGGTGAAACGTTAAAGAATGAAAACCGAATGAAATTTTAAATGATTTTAAATAGAACAATACGACAATCATAATTTCTGTGGTATTTAAATACATCCAAAATGAATCGGAGAAGAAGGGGGGGGGGGAAGGGGTTAAAACATCCCCTTCCGGGTTAAATTTTGAAGTCACATTATGTAAAACACTAATTAAAAGAATGTTCAATAGACGTGTTGAAAGCAAAGGGATTATGATGTCACGCTCTCTTTCTCTGTGGTTTCGACGAAATGCATGCTGGGAATGGAACACTGTGGCCTTGTTTAAGAAGAATCAAGGAAGTAAAAATTGCAGCGAAAATATTTTAACACTTCAGAAAAAAATTAATTAATACTCAACCATAACATATATTTAACCATTCTTGTTTTAAATCAGTGGGGTATATGCCATTCATTACCTGAAAAAAATTGAAAGAGATAACGTTATTAGAATGGTTGATGCAGTAAATTTGAATACAAAAACAAAATTTTCTCGGCAAAACTGACCATTTTTTAAAATTTCTCAAAATTCAGTAAATTATGTTTGAAGCTCAAAGCAAATTTCATTAGAAAGAAAATTGTTTGTTCTATTCAATGGTGCATCGATTGTTTTTCAACCATAATTAGAAAAGATACTACAGCCGTAAACGTGCCAAAAATGACCCAAAACAACACAAAGCATTAAATAAAAAATTTTCTAGATTAAATTTTAAAATTCCGGCTTCGATGTGCATTGAGTCACCATTACGACTGCCTGTGCGCCAAATTTCATGGCTGTAAGTGCGATAGATTGGTCTGGACATCGCACGCACACATGCACACAAACGTTGCCTTTTATAAGTATAGACATGTGCAGATGGTTCAATATTTTAATGATGGAATAAAAATAGCAAAGAGCAGTTTTTAATCTATTAAATGCGTTGGCAGATGGTCTGAAATTTCAATAATTGAAAAGGGACCATTGGGTAAATAAATGTCTTTACTCATTATCGTATGAAATCCGTAAAATAAATTTATAAAATTTATGAATGATGAAGCCTAAAAAATACCTTTCATGATGTGGGGAATTGTAGTTATGATTTATTACCTTTAATGTTATATTTATCATTATTTTTGTACTTATAAAGTAAACTTGCCAATAATTCAAGTATCATATAAATAAACAGTAATTTTATGTATAAAAAATTAATATTTTATTTTAAAATATGTAAAAGTCTTTCATTTAATTTGTAATAATTTTGAAAATCTTCTTAAAAAAACTGCCAGTCTTTCTAATGAAAAAGAGAACATCATTAATGTGTATTCCTACAGATTTAAAGGACCGTTGCTCTTGTGAACAATAGTAATTTATCAATTGTCCTAGGTGTCAAAATATTTTTTGTTTCCAATGTTTTGATGATAATTATATTCTGGTTTTTGTACATAATTCAATGTAGAAATATACGGTTACTAGCACAAAATGAAAGATAAGATGAAAATTTATTAATAAATGTAGGATAAACTTCTAAAATTTATGAAGGATAATGCCTACACAAAAATGTTTTATGATGCGAGTCATTATAGTTAATTTTTATCACCATTAAAGATGTATTTATAATTATTTATTTTACTGTTTATATATTTTTATTATTTTATCTGTAATTCAAGTATCATATAGTTATTTTCTGCATAAAAATAATTGAAGTTTTAATTTTAAATATTTTTTAAATTTTTAATTTAATTTGGAATAATTTTGAAAATAATAATAAATAATAAAAAAATTATAAAAAAAACGCAGCCAGGACCTAACTGCGGACCTAGCGAATAGTAGGCGAGCGCACTGACTTCTAAACTATCTGAGCACTGACTGCTTGTGCAGAATTACTAGTATATAAGTTGTGCCCAAAGTTTGAGGGCCATTTCCTCCAAATTAGCTGGCCATTGCACTTTTTTAGATTAATGTGTGTACACCCTGATGGTATGCTACTAATATGCCATGTATCATCCCGAATTGAATTTCCTAAGTCATGCCCTCTCCTTGTGAGCCCTGTGGCAGAAAATTATTATGCTTTCTGCGACAAATTTCATTAATACCAAAATCTTTCTGCAAGAATGTTCCTTTAATTAAGAATTTACAAATGGACAAATCCAAGAGTAATTCCTAAATAAAGTAAAATATTTAG
Source organism: Araneus ventricosus (assembly GCA_013235015.1). Lineage (NCBI taxonomy): Eukaryota > Metazoa > Arthropoda > Arachnida > Araneae > Araneidae > Araneus > Araneus ventricosus. Next base: position 45,185 of record BGPR01010002.1, read on the forward strand.
TTTAACAAATTCAGTTTTATTTAGTGTTTAAATAAAACATATATACACATACAATAACCATTAGGTATAACACAACTATGCCATTAATCATTGAAGCAAGGTAAACATTTGACTTCATTATTCACTCTGTTTTACAACTTTAGAAATGACACATTTTCCTAGCTTTTTGCTTCTATGGATGTTTGTAAAACACAGAATAATTTGTTCCACACATTAAAGTTAATGCTGCTTTTAAACACTTCCTAGTATTTTTATAACCAGAAGGTGGACCATTTATTTTAATAAAAGTTTTTTGTCATTTATTCCTATATCATCTTCATTTCCATCTGTAGATATCAATCTCTGTTTATTCACCTGGTCAATAGGGTGGATCGAAAATTCAAAGTGTGGATAAAATAATCGACATAGGTTGCAAAAGTTGTCTTTTAAGTGTACTAGCATACATGCAAAATTTTTTCAACTTCGTTTAATATCTTCCGGTGCCCCAAGACGCTTAAATATTTGCAAAAAAATGTTTTTTATGCAAATTTCAAATTAAAAATGTGTTAAAGAAACTATTTTACAGGGGAAAACGTATAGGAGAGGGCAAAGGAATGATAAAAATACCAAAAAAAATTGGAAAATTATCGTAATGAAAAAATATCGTGTTTGTACGATATCACATTTTGTAAGTGTACAAATTTCGATACTTGTAAATGCCAAAAAGACATGAAAATTCCACTTGCTGAGCGATTGTTTATAAAAGATCGAATATTAGAAAGGAAAATGTTTATTGGAGAAATGGACGTGATTGCGACTGAAAAAAAAAGAGAAAAGGAAAAAAGAAAACGGATGGAAGACAAAAGAATAAAACTTAAAATGGTAAAAACTGATGCTGATGCTGCTCATGCTCAATCAATGGAGCTACTTGATCTCAACGCTATGTCTTCGTCCTCTTATACAGATACGAATGCCTTGGAATATCAATCACAAAATCGTTTAGATTTCCCTACCTTAGCAAGGGAATGTGATCGATACGGAATTTCAGATAGAGCAGCTGCTTCAACTGCCAGTGCTGTTTTACAAGACATTGGAATTGTACACGAAGGAGAGACTTCGCATGTGGTAGATAGCAATAAAATTCGTAGACAGCGTAAAAAGCTTCGAAATGCAGTTGCAGAGACTACTAAGTTAACAGTGTCTTGGTCTCTTTTAACCAGATTATATTTCAATGGTAGAAAAGACAACATCAAAAAGCTAATTAATAAGAACACAAAGTACTACCCAAAGACCACGAAGGAGGAGCATTATACTCTTGTAAACGAACCTAACTCTTTATATATCGGACATGTTACTGCTGCAACAGGAGGAGCTAAAGCCATAAAAGAAGAAATGCTCAATTTTTTGTATCAAATAATATGCAATTAAATGGGCTAACAGTAATTGGATGCGATGGAACAAATGTTAATACTGGGCACAAGGGAGGTATTATTAGCTTTATGGAACTGACCTCAATAGACTTTTACAGTGGTGCATTTGATTGCTTCAAACAGGTGAGTTACCTCTCCGTCATCTACTAAATTCTTTGGATAGTGCAACAACTGGTCCTAAAGAATTTTGTTGACCAATTGGTAAAGCAATCAAAACCTGCGAGGAGCTACTTGTAGCTCCTTTTTCTTCAATAAGTTTGGAGAATATGCCAGATAATATAGATAGAATGGTTCTCTTGAAAATGATCACCACTATATGATATTTGCCAGTGATATCCACTAGGAATATTATTCTGACCTGACATTAAGAAAACCGGTTCAGTTGCTTACTCAAGGTGGCTAAAATTGCAGGTAGAATTTTATGTTCATGGCTACAGAAAAAACATCACAATCTTTTATTCTTGCAAATATATATTGAAGTATATTGCAACCCTGTATGGTTCCATGTCAAAACAAAGCCCACCATAACAGAAAGGAGTGTATATTTGGAGACTTATTTCATTTTTAGATATTTGGAACCCAATTTAAGAAATATACTACACACTTTAATTCACGAAAAGCTTCTTTTGTCATCCTGAAAATTTGCTATTGTCAATGCTACAGATAACAGAGATATAAGGTCTTTACACTACGAAAACTAATTTGTACTAGAAATGAAAACAGGATCATGAATAAGAATTTTCAATTACCAAAAATAAACTTTAAAGAGGGATTTTTTTTGCATCATTAACTGGAAACAAGTTGGACCTTTTGAACTACCTCTTTTGATGAATGTGCCATTTAAAGAAGTAGAGCCATAGTAAAAGTTAGACGGAGGAATGGTCCAAAATATCCATACTCAAGCTTTTTTAAAGATGTTTTCACATAGTGTCTGAAGGCCAGAAATTGTATATGGAGAAGAGAAGGAACACGCTTCATATTGAATAGGATGCAATCAAGAAGTCTTATCAAGCATTGTAAGTCAAAAGGTAAAGTTAAAATTATCCATTCTTTAGAAATATTAAATCTTCAAACTAATAGAATTAAAATATCTATGATGTAAGTTCACTTTTTATAAGTTTTGTGATTGTATATGTTGACTATTAAATTTATACTTCATGTATTTCTATAAAATTATTATTATTTATAAGTTTATACTTTAATACTTGAATAATCTGCCAATTTTTCAAATATTTTTTATTAATTCACAATTTTTAATAGATATTTGTAAAAATGCCAATTTTTAACTTTTGGGGGGCTTTTGGGCCACCAGAAGATATGAATGAATTTTAATAATAATAGAAAAACATAAATTAATATACCCAAAACAAAACTTTCATACCCGGCCCTGAAGGAAATTTTGAAAATATTTTTTTTTATAAATTTCCCCCAAAAAATGTCATTTTTAACTATTTTCAGGGTACTTGGGGCACTGGAAGATATGAATGGATTTCAATAAAAAAATATATGTAAACTAATATACCTAAGACAAAACTTTCCAACCCCATGTCAAAAATAATTTCAAAACAAAATAAAAGAATTGTAAATTTTCATAAAAAATTCAATTTTTAACTATTTTTGAGGCTCTTGGGGCACCGGAAGATATAATTGAATTTCAATTAAAAAAATTATATAAACTAATATACTTAAGACACAACTTTCCCGTCCCATGCCAAAAAAAATTTCAATTTTTTTTTTTCCCCTATACTTTTCGATCCATCCTACTGGTCAATGATAGAACCTCATGTCTTGCATATTGCTTCAGAAACTGGTACCAGTAAGTGCTGAAGCAAAAAATTTCTTGAATGATGGTATTTTACTACTCAGCTCATAGAAAGCTGTTTTGTAAAGCAACTTTTGTGAACAGATATTGCAAATATGGTTGTATAATTTTTAATACACCCATTCATTAAAAATGGCAAATTCGAACCAAAGAGTACATCTTGCATCTTTGTCTTTTGTTATAAAAGAGATTTCATCTAGCATTGCATTGAAACTGGCTTCATTTAAACCTTCTACTGTGTCAGCTTGGTGTATATTTGCAGTAGTTTGTGGTTACAATAATAAATCATTGTTAAATAAAAAAAAAATCAAATGTTTTGCAACTCTTACATTCATTTTCAGAGAAATATGAATCTGTTTGCTTAGTAAGTGATGCAGTGTACTTAGCTAAATCACTTATATTATTTTTCAGCAATGCAGTTTTGTTGATTGAATTGTGCAGTCTCAACTTTTTGAGCTAACTAGCTTTTCTGGTAAAGGCACGCCAAGAAATGTACTAGTCGTATTCTGACTAATATCAAACATTTCTATGGATTTCTTCAAACTGTAAAATATATGTCCAGGAACTTTTTTCAGAAGAGCTACAAAATTTGTGATGGTGTCATTAGTAAGACAGATTGATAATTCTTCCAAGTATTGTTTCATAATTTTTAAAGAAGAAATCATAGACTGAATAAATGACTTATACTGCCATTGAAACAAATCAGAATTTTGAACTTTTCTTGACATCTTTCCCAGACAACAGCAAATATCAGATAGTGCTAAGATATTAAACATAGTTTCTTTGTTCGTTAACAAATCATGGAGGACATAACCATTTGGATCTTGTTCACAAGAAAATATTATTAAGGGATAATCACAAATAAATGTTTTAAAAACATCTTCACAATATGATGAAAATTTCATTGTTTTGAAGAATTCGAATTTGTAAAAGTAATCATCAGAATTTTCAGAATTTTTCAAAAGCATTTCATAATTTTTACCAATGGAAAAATGCTTTGTGTCATGGAATTAATTGAAAAGCATCTGCAACTATTTTTGGCACTTCAGCATGCTTTCTTATCAATTCAATCTTGTGCTTGGGATCCCATGATACTACAATATCTTTTGATAACTTATTTTTGAGATGCCTTGCAATATCTAATTTAACATATAGCCCATCAACTGCAAGGCCAGTTAAGTGTTCATGGATATATATGTTAAATCCAGCCCAAATTTTTCAATTGTGTTTAAAATTCTGCCTGACAGACCTTCACCAGTAAAATCAGTAACAGCATTATGTTCCAAGTATATAGATTAAAAAAAGGTTTATGATTTATGTCAAATATCGGTACTCTTAAACCAACAATATGTCAGTTGCGTCTATTAGACATCATTTTATCAGCTATGATTCCATTTGGAAGTTTGTTAACAACTATGAAACTTGAAATTTTTTTAAAGACTGTATAGATAGATGCAAGGAAGAAAGTTTCTGTATGGAAGAAAATTTCTTACAAATTCGTTAGAATGGTTTTTTAAGCCAACTTCGGCTCTGCTATTATAAAATTCTGTCAATATTGTTTCAAAATCTCTATAAGACGATTGCAATTTATAACATAAATATGCTGCTGAAACACAATTAACAGCAGCTAATTTTCCAGTTTCTAGTGCTTCTTTTTCTCGGATGCTTAATTCTTTGGCTGTTGCAAGTTTTCACAATGGTAACAGCGTTCAAATGTCTGCATAAATCATATTTGAGAAGTCTGAAAGTTACTGGCATGTTATTCTCATTGAAGTTGTCACCATTTTCAAAATTGAATTTAAGCACTGTCTGACATACATTGGATTTCAGACCTTCAATACATCGTTCAAACGTCTCAGCTTATTTTAATATTATCAGGGATGAGATTCTTCCGCTTTTTCTCGAATTTCCGCGTTTTTGTTATTTTGGAGAAATTCCATTTTTCCCCCCTCAAAATTCCGTTTTTTCTTTCTTTTCTTCCCCCCGGATTCCCGATTTTTCCCCCCTGCAAAAATTTGCTTTTTCTTCCAAAAATTCTGCTTTTACGCAAGAAAAAGAAACCTTCCTATCTTCCGTTTTCGAAAGAAAATTCTGGGAAAATATGCTCAACAGTGCGGCTTGATTCCACCGGCTAGGAAACTAGATGATTCACCTTCTACTGACGAATCAACATAATATCAGCAAGCTCTACAAGGATGAACATTCCAACATTCAGTGCCATTCAAAGCATTAAATATCACCTTTTGGCAGAAAACAAAACCTCTGTGGCATATTTTGCAAAAAAAATTGCATGAACATGTTGAAAACTTAAGGTCATCTTGTAGGGCGTACCAAGATGAAGAAATAAAAAAAAAGCAACAAAAACAAATAAATAAACTACATTAAAAAAAAGAAATTCTCCTATCAAAAGAGGCAGCTAAAAAGCTGTGTGCAAATGCAGCAAAAACGCAGAGAATAAGACATAAAAAAAATCTTCTCAAAATAAAAAATAAAACATGATTTACCTAGGCATTCTAGAGGTAATGTAGTCCCGACAACTGTGTCAGTAATTAAACAGAGAGATACTAATGAAGACTGTGCAAAAACTTTAGCCTTTATTGAAAATAAACTTGTATATCCTTTATTGAAGAAAAATCTGTCAAAGATGGGAGCCCTCCGAATCAAGAGGTGAAGTGTGCTAGTGGAGATCTGTTACTAACAAAAGCCACACAAATAAAAAAACGAAAGAAAACCACTTCTTTAACAAATAAGGAAATGTTTCAAATAACAATAATGCTGAATGAATCTGCCATTGTAACTGTACAATTTCTCGACCCCTCTCACTTTATAAGGTGCAAAATCATTGTGCTGTTACTTTTGCAAAAATGTATAAAAATAAAAGAAATAAAACAGAATTCAGTATATGATGCATTATTATAATTTATAAAGAGCTAATACACTTTACACAATTGCATTAAGCAAAAGAAATTATTTCTCCTTATTTTTATTTATTTTTTGAGCTCACTTTTATCAAAAGGCTATTAAATATAATTCTTCTCAGACTTCTGTT
>BGPR01010003.1:0-54629 GCA_013235015.1 Araneus ventricosus
GTAGTTATTGCTGTATCACACCCTTAAAGATTTCGCGACTATAATTTACGTTAAATAAATGTGTAGTTGCCTCACTGCCACACAAATTAAGTCTTGAAATCCCCTACTCCCTCTACTTTGAGCACCGAAGATTAACATTTTAATCCGAAAATACTTTACATATATATCCAGATGTTATAAATATATAACATTAATAGAATTCAATATGTTTGCAAGTTAGGGAATTCTCGATGCAAGAAAAATATTTCTTTACGTTACCGGAGATTTTGCCTTTAAAAAGATTTTAAATTTATAAAACCATTAATCCAGTAAATCTATGTTTCTTTTAATAAAAAAAACTATTCAAACTACATTACGTAATTTATGAATTTATTTTATACTCAATCGATATATGAAATTTGTATTTCAAGCCCTTCCATGTTTTAAAAAAATGCCCCACTAAATGGAAATTAAAAAAATAGGGTTGAAGTCTCTTCAGAACATCGATGTTTCAAAGTTAATTCTGTGAAGGTCCTGATTTTTTCAAATATTATTTGTATTTAATCGGTTGTATTATTTAAAGCATGAAAAAATTTTTGTTATCTTATAGCAATAATTTTGCCACTCTTTCTGCTGCTCAACAAAATTTTCAATGACGCAATAAATGATCCATATTTGAATTGAAAGTTCAAGGTCTGAAAGAAACCTCAGGTTTCGGAGATTTGATTTGGAGAACTGGCGCATTCCGTTAAAACCCCATCAATGGTGTAAAATTTCTGAAGCTCTGTTTTCAAACACCATACATACAGAACTAAATAAAATCGAGAATACCTATCATGACTTTGAAAACGCATTAATTTGTAGGTATACCACGCCGTTTAAAAATATACTAGTGGCTTTGTTTTTTCCTTCAAATGCATAGAACGTTCTAAAACCTAATGGAGCAGCAAGGCAAAGACAGCACACTGTTACAAACAATACTTGTATCAATAAATAAAGGTGATGAAGGATATATTGTTATATCGAGGGCGATAGACACTGATATAAAAAAGTAAGTTTTACACGAATGGGACACAATTAATAAACAATATACATTTCAAATAAAGCATCAGCAGAGGGATACTGTTAAATACAAAAAAATTGAAATTTTATTATACAATAAAATAGTTCATTAGTACCCAGAAACTTATTTTCAAAATATTAATATTTTGGTTTTGTTCAGTTTTGAAATTGTTAAGTCAACAATAAGGTTTGCATAGAGCATAATGCACAGAGAATCATGATTTGTATTTAAAAAAATGATTCTAGGACTGAACTGATTGAAGTCGGAGTGGTCAGAACGTTCTAAGGGGGGAGCACGACTTACGTATTTGGCAAAGTGTAATGAATTTAAATTCTCGCCAGATTCTTGCCATAGAATAATTGGAAAACCTCTGCGCTTTAAGTGCGCTGACGAGCATGAATGAAATAGGGGAGGGAAGTGGTGAATTAGCAGGAGGCTGGCATTTTACGGAGCGTGATCTAGCAAAGAACTAAAAATGCTCTAATATGATTCCATTACGTACCCCTTACCGTGCAGATCGCCCAAAAGTGTGTATTCGAACCGTTTCTGAACAGTATTTATCTATTAGCTGCCCGTTGCGTGAAAACGCAAACATTTTCTTCGCCGTCGGGGGCACAATACCCGAGGAGGCACTTAAATTGAGGTGACGGTACGTACCATATCATCATCATTTTCATTTCGTCTGTGAATTCTGGACAGACCACAGATGAAATGTTTGAACTTTTTTTCTAGTAACTCTTCAAAACCATAGATCATCATCCGCTGCTAAATGCACATTTCTCCACGTTAATTCCAGACGTGTTGCCACTCTTTTTTTTTTCTTCCAGCTGAACTAAAGACTTTAAAGCCCAAAACACACTTTTCAGCTGTATCTGAAACATCGACATTTAAATTTCTTCATTATGAGTTTGTTTAACTCTTCCAGAAATATCGTTAAGAGAGGGAAAAATGGTGCTGAGGATTTTAAAAAAAGGTACAGTTGTTGCTGGCTGTACAGAAGATCGTTGATATTGAGGAATAATATTATGTCCTATGCAAATTTACCGACGAAAAAATTTGTAGAAAGTGATTTTATCGTTGTATGAGAGTTTATCAGTACCATATTCAAGATGTCTGACATCGCATTAAAAAGTGTAAGATGATTTCCAACCTAAAACCAAATTTGCCTTAGAGAACTTTTCTTTGAACTTGATATTTTTTCAGCCAGAATAATGGAGAGACTTGTTATGAATCGCTAATCATTGTAATATGATTTCCTTGAATAATGCTGAGATTTTATCAGATTCAACTCATTTTAGTGAAAATGCAATAATAAATAATAAATTAAAGCTTGTTCTTTAATTCAATTTCTTTTTTCTTAAATATTTTGCTGAAATATTGGGAGACTGTGTTTTGCACAGAAACGAATAAACATTACTAGTATTCATCATGACAGAGGCACTATTCAGAAGTTAGCCGTATTTGAGGCTATTTGAAAAACGGACTGGTTTCACAGAAATAATCTTAATAAGATATTACTTAAAACAACTATGCTTTTTATTAATTCTTTTATTGATTTTCCAGAAATAATTTCCAAATTATAGGATGTACAAAAAAACAAGGTTTAGATGTAGTATATGTGTTTTCAATTTCATACATTAAAAAAAAACTTTTCCTATATAAAATTTATTACTAATACTAACCTGACCATTTTAAGATGATTTCTTTTATTTTAAAGCTTGGAATTTTTCATCCGCTGGTAAACGAAAATTAGAATTTATGTTGTTTTTTTCAAAAGGTTTTAGGAGAAAATTATGTCATTTTTTTCGATTTTGAGGTTTCAGCAATTGAATTAGTTAGCTCAATGGATTAAATTATACGATAACGATTAAGAAACAAAGAAGTATAAAATTTCATCAGTAAATAAATTTCAAATATTAGTACAGCTGAGGAGGGATGTTATAATCTGAGAAAAATTGCATGAGCAACCCATTTGGCATGACAAAAGTGAGATATCTTTTAAAAAAATTATTAGTCTTTATAAAATAATCTTTGTGGAAATCATTTTCAAGTTATCGATGAAGAAACCTGTATTATATTTAAAAAATTTAATTCAAAATTTCGAAAACGTCCCCTTAGATTTTCGCTCGCCTTTTAAGTCGCGTTTCGAAACAAATTTTGCAGGTTCAGTTTAAATGTTTACCCTGCATAGTGCCTCAAAAGTTCTTTTTTATTTATGTAGATATTATTAGTTACAGTCGTTTTATAATAAATTTTCAGAAATCCTGACATCTGTATTTTTCAATAGTAAATTAAAGTACACAATTATACTTATTTAATGTTACATTTTGAGGCTTTGGAACTACCTGGGAATACTGGGAACTTTGTTTGCCGTTTTCTTGCAATCATCTACTAATCAAATCTTTCAATCAATCAATTCTTTTCATCAGATTATACAATGGAATAGCAGTTCGCTTAAGGAAAGTTGGAACGCCTAATCTATCATAATATTTGAATTGCGTCTCCTGTAAATAATGGAGCGATTTTAAAATTTTAGCTTCAATACTTGAATTTATAAACAAAAATAGATTTTTTCATTTCTGCAAAAGAAATAAAACATACTTACACCTTTTAACAATCTAAATGACGTAGTCTTAAAAAGTCTATAAAATTAATTTATATATGAATTAACTATTGTTTTTGTTTTATTTTCACTTTAATTTGATAATTAATATAAATTGTAAACAAGAATTTAGGCGAATTGTATAGCTGATCACAATTAGACAAATTAAAAGTAATCCGTCGTCAATGCAGTAGAAGAATTAATTATATAATTTTAATACAGAGCCGTAATAAGCAAAATTAAAAAAATCTGTTTCAATGGATTCAAAGATGGAAGGGACTAAAACGAAAAGAAAACAAAATAAATAAAGAATTTCTTTCTGGAAAAATTTATTACATAAAGTAAGTAAACCAGGTTTTATTGCATACTTTATTGGTCCAGATTTATGGTTAAATACTGGAAATGATGTCCTTCTATAGTCAGAGGTAGTTGGAATTCACCAACAGATAGAACAGGAGATGAAAACTAAATCATAAAATTCATTGTTCAGTGAAAATTCCAATGGAAATTAAACCAGAATAAAAAGAAAGAAAGAAAAATAATTTACAATAACCACAAGAAGACAAACATAAATTTCTGTTTCGAAAACTTTGAGTTTAGATTTGCCAATCTATCGCTCAAAATTTGGCTTCATACAAAGCATATTGTTAAGGCTTAAATCGATAGCATATCGATATCTGCTCGTTGATGTGAAATTAATACTGCGGTGATATTGAATACATCGTTGGGCTTTCAGAAGGAGTGAACTTGGCATGGTTTAGAGGGAGTTTTCATTCTTTCTACGAAACACCGGAAAGTAAATCCGCTCGCGTCAAGACCAAAGGGTAGAAACGCATGATTATTTATTCGTTCGTTTATTTTATGAGTTTGAAACTTTTATTTGTTGTCATGCGTTATATTCCTTTCTCATTTTTTATGCAATTCTTGATATAAATATTATTTTCTTTCGGCATGTTATTACGAGCGCCTTAAAAAGGAAAGAATTTGTCTCAATTTCTTCATGTAATGCAACGTAATTCATTTTGATTTCTACACATATAACTTAAAGTATTTTCTTAACTTGTAGAGCAAATATATTTCCTCAGTTTTTTCCTTTCATGGATAATAAACTAAACTACGAATACTCTAAATTTTCACTGGTTTATTTAAATACAAAAATTATTTCGTCATGCATCTAAATAAAAAAAGATTATTTTGTTTAGAGTTAGTTAGTTAGCGTTGTTTAGTTTTTTTATTTATACTATCGATCGATTATTATTATTCGAACATCTTGCTTTACGCCAGGATGTGACGTATTTATGCTGCGCGCGCAGCAAATCAAGCGATCATCTGCTATATTTTTGTTTATGGTTTCAGATTCAGTTCGAGTTTTGAATCGCCAAAGGAACTATGGAGAAGCGTACATTTGCTCCTCAATTCGAAATTATGTTGGATTATTTTGAAAAATATCCACAAATATTTCATGGGAAAGTTGATCGCATCTTTTCAAAAGACACCAAGGATAAGGGGTGGGAGGATTTAATTTCTGCTCTTATAAGATGCATTATAATGCATCTTTCTTGTTTTCATAAGTCCATTGTTAAGGGGGAGTTAAACCATTTGTCTTTTATAAAATATACATTTATAATAACATTATACATTTTTAAAACGTAAATTGCAGTCTTTTTTCAATATATTGATATAATTTTACCAGTTTTCTAGAGAGAAGAAAATTAATAAACTTTTTTCCATGCCAATTATTTTAACATGAGTAAATCTAATAAATTAATATTACAAACCATTTGTTTATTTTTCCAATTACATAAGAAAATAAAACATGAAAAAAATTTATTAAATTCAGCAAGTTTTCACAACATTAAAAAAATTCATCAACATCTTTATCAAGGAACAAAAAAAAAAATTCATTTATTGTCAGATTTTGCAATTACTTTGTAAATATTTGACAAATTTCTTTGAATTAAAACCCAAATAAAAAGAAATTATAAAGATACATACGGAATAAGGAAAGTCATTCCACACTCAATGTTAAAATGTCACCCTAATTTAATTTAATAATTATATTTAATAAGAAAATATTAACTAATTATATCTTTAAATGTAATTGATCTTAGCTAATTATCAAATATCCTTATTGACAATCTTGATGGAGTAGTAAAAGATTTAATTACTTTTGAAGATTAAATTACTTTAGATTGTCGTATTAAATTATTAGATTAAATTATTTAAAATTCGATAAAAGATTTAATTACTTTTAAAAAGTCTAAAGTAATTTATAAATTCTTCTTCAGATTGCTCAAATGGATTACATTTATCCCGATAAACCCTTTCAAAACACAATTAACGTCTTAGCAGCCTCCATTTTAAACGAAAATTTGATAAGTTCTGATATCGAAAAAACACTTCTCGCTAGCGAATTGCATTTACGCAGGTACAGATCTGGTAAGAAATCAGAGTCCTTTTTTCGACCGAGGGAGATCCCAACTGGTTGGAAAAACGGGTACGAAAAGCGCACTTGTCGTTAACGGACGGGTAAAGTGACGTCATTTGCAAGCGCTGCTAAGAATGCATACAGGCGAGAAACCCTTCGTATGGCATACGTGTGACTGAAAATTCACCCACCCAGGCGTCCGTTCGAGGCATTTCCGAACCCATACCGGAGAGATGACCTTCTCATGTCACATTTGTAGCAAAGGATTCGGGCAGAAAAGGATACTTGTGCTTCATCTCTGGACCCACACAGGAGAGAAGCTTTACAATTGTAAATTGTGTGGTATGACTTTCGCGGACCAAAGTAATTGCAATCAGCATACATGAGAGAGCATGTCGAAAATTAACATTTCCTCTAAACTAACCAAACGAAAAATGTTGAAATTCTTTTAATTTTTATAATGCAATTTTCATATGATTTACTGACGGAAATTGAACTTCTTAGTTTGAGCGTACTTTTATACAAGCATTTAATTTTATCTTTTTGACGAATTGTAGTGTTTTTATTACTGGAATCAGCACTGTTCTTAATAAATTATATTAGTTTTCACAAGATCAAGGGAAAAACTTGCTTTCGTATTAAAGTACTTGTAAAAATTTAAATTATTTTTTATTTCTGAACAACGTTTTTACTTTCGTAGAAATATTTCGAAAACGTAAAAAATGTCATTTCCAATAAGATGTGTTAAAAATCCTAATTCATTTATTTTACTTCATTTCCCTGATTAACGAACGGAACAGTAAAAGTTCTTCGAAAATAATTTTAAAAGGAATTTCACTTTACTCTATATTAAATGCATAATTGACGGTTATAAGATCAGAGAAGTATTTACTATTTCACATAAATCTTATTTTATTTGTGATGCCGTATACTCCATAAATAACAATTTAATCCATGCATAAAAGTTTTGATTCATGTTGAATATTTTGTAGCATTTTCACAATAAAATCTTTTAATATTTGTAACTGCAGTTTCGGTGTGTGTAAATACTTTTATATTGATACGACATCTCAGGAAATTAGCTGGCTGGTTCCACTTATCCAAACTTCTGCTGCATCTAATAATGTTATTCGAAACTGCAAAAATATGAATGTTATTTTGTCGCCATGTATTACAATGCGTTTTATATTAAAAACTTATTTAGAGATGGAAAACTGTTGCTTTAATTGTTATTAATTAATAGGTTTTGATATATGCACTTTAGTGGTCATTTAGTGGTTCTGGGTCTTAATGACCCAGATCAATGAAATAAATTCAATTTTTAATTTCAAGGTTAGTGCGGCTAAAATAGCAAGCTTCTTTAATTTTCTACTCAAATCTTCATGGCCATAAATAAGTGAAATAGTTGATCGTTAATGTAAGAGAGAGTAAAATTTCCAGTTATTATATGTAGATAAACGTTTTTTGTTCTCAAATTTGAATAATAAAGTTTTATGTTTTGAAACAATTCTTTCGATTAATGAAAAATAAACCTGAATTTTATGAAATTGTGTCTTTGCCCATTGTAAAAATGTAAGAAGAGTAATGTAGGAATATTAGATTCTTCATGAAACCGCATTTGTTAAATAGAAAATACTGAAAATTGTGTTTCGTATTCTTGTAAATCAACTTTTGCTTAGGAAAAGCGAGTCCTTTTGGCCTAAGCGCCAATGCATGTTTTGTTGCTGATGCCTAATCCATTGCTGTAACTATTGTTGCCGCCTAATCCTACTTCATCTAGCCTAACTAGACCAGGACTTATAACAGAGGGATGAGTCATAGATTCCGATAGTCAATCGACATGTAGCACTGAGTTAGAACCTGAGGTTGAAGTTTCATTTTTGTCCTATAAATGAGGATAAGTTGCCTTTCTGGAGAACATTTAAAGGGAACTAGTTCTCATTTGTGTTTCGCTTGGGAAAAAAAGGAAAACTAATGTCAGCCAGACCCCATAGAGAAATTCGTTACTGAAGCGCCTTGTGGTCTTGCAGTTTCTGAACAATGCTGGTTGAGTGCCCAGGATTTAATTCAGTTTAGTTATATTAACGTCCAGTTTTTTAAACCCTTTTAATTTTTTATTCTTAATTTTATCCTTAATTTTTCTATTGTAAAATACTAAAGTATTGTTAATAATAGACTTGTAATTGACGCTCGTATATTCTATATTCATTCCAAAATAGCATTATCATTATCAGGAAAAGAACAATAACTTAAAAACCTTTTTGTTAATTCTATTTCTCGGCACAACAGCAATAGGTGTGAAATCTTGGCAATTGTATACAGTATATAATAAGATATGAAGTAATACGAAAACTAATAATCAGATAATTATTTTATTTCAGAAATTATAATATGATTAAAAGTATAAAATTAGCGCTTAAGTCTCACATACATTAAGTTTCTTCAGAATGGAGTTTGATACAACAATGCAATGTTGTGGGATTGTATCGATACTGTAGTCAGTGGCGTTGATAGCAAGCGAGAGCTTCGCTTAGTGCAGCCTTCTTGTAGATCTTCTTAAACTGTGGACAGGGTCTGAAGTGGATAATTTAGTGTACCTGCAATTATCTCTAGAGCGCCCCAAACATGCTCAATAGCATTTATGTCTAGAGATAGATCTGCCAATCGAAGAACTAAATTCTATATTGCTCAGGATGGAAGATATGTTCTCTTTATATTCTAGCATTGTCGTCTGGTAGGATGAAGTATTTATAAGATGCTAGATTTATGCATCGAGCATCTTTTTCTTGATTTATGAAAGACATCCAGATAGCGAATTTTACCTTCAGGAAACTTTAAATGTACTAAGTAGGAAGAACTACGGTTCTAGCAGTAATGTTTTAGAATAGAGCTCGCACATGCGCAGAAATGCGGTAGGAACGGTACGATATTTGCAAAATGCTGTCCATTCTTGATTCAATAATAAACATTTCGTAGCATGCGATATAGTTGTTAAACCAGTTAAAGTTTAAGTATTCCCTCTTCCAGTTGAACTAATCTGTCTCTATTGAAATCATAGAGGGTGGACAAATTTGTTTTTCTATTCTATTCAGTCCGTACAAGTGTGATGGTCTAATTGATTGCTAGTGACGGAAAACAACTCCACTTTCGATCGAGGAAAGAACACAGACCTTATCTTCCTCCACCTTAGCGTTAATTTGCCACGTTCCTTCAATAATGTTTTAAGCTCCTTGGTAGAGCGTTTCTCACAGCCCTATTTCCCACAAGTGGGTGCGTCGGTGGTAATTTTGTCACTTTTTTTCAAATTTACATCCGTTCTCCAATTTTAGACGTGGGGAAATATTTTACAAAAGGAAACACACAATTTTATTTGAATGCAGGGAGTGCAGATGTTCTCCAAATCCAGTAGACATCCTATTAACAATTATAGACTATTCTCCACCTGTTCCTCTGAGTAAATATTTCATTAAAGAGTTTGATAATTAAATTACATATAAATACGAAACACGTGTTTTATGATTTTATCCCAAAGTTTTCACGAAAAACCTACGGCACGGACCCGAACTGTACCTTTCCTTTTATCATTAAATCCCACGCAAATTCACTTGATGTTTCACTGTATGATCTTCAGCAAATCGTTTTTTGTCCCACTCGAGAGAATGCAGAAAATTTTTTAGTTCAGCCAGTTCAGCTGGAACCTGAATATATGTCACAAGGCCTTCAGACATATATTATACAAATTCATTCTGACTATGGAAAAACAGTCCCATTCTTCGATAAGCAATAATGAAGGAGGATCCCAGGATAGCAGGCTCTAGCACGTTATTTATAAAACGATTTATTCAAAATGTGATCATCGATTTAATCGCTTTTAATTCATAGTAGTCTCTGCGTATTTCAAACTTGATCAGCAACAACGCCACCAGAAAAATACTGAAGTATTAGAATTAAATCTTAAATGTATTCTTATCGCTGTTTCTTATAAAAGTTTTAAAATATATCTTACTGAGATGGGGGACCAAAATATACTCAAAGCAGAATAATTCGGAGCTACGGTGAAAATAAGACGAAAAAATAACAGGTCATCAACGCTTTTGAAAGCTAAATCTATTCTAAAATGATAATTTATTATTTATTTTTTAACTAAATCAATTGATTTGCAAATTAAGATAAATTCAAAAGACTTCATAGAAAATAGAAAACTACCTAAAACAAATGTTTATTTTGATTGTTAGATAACGGATATAATAGAAAAAGCCGATCCCAGGAGAGAAGGCTCCAGCACGTTATTTATAAAAACGATTTATTCAAAATGTAATCATCGATTTAATCGCTTTTAATTCATAGTAGTCTCTGAGTATTTCATACTTGATCAGCAACAACGCCTCCAGCAAAACACTGAAGCAGGAGAATGAAATCATAAATGTATTCTTATCGATGTTTTTTTTTTATTTTTAACCTTTGACGTCTCTGAAATTTTTATACCAATGTATCGATTCCTGTGCCAGATGTGCTACACTATAGTGCATTACGGTGAGAAGCATCCATGTTTCTTTTATAAGAACCATGACGCAGTATATACAATACCACAGCTAGAAGAATCAGAAGAAATGGAAACGAAGTATGATGAGACAAAAGAAAAACATACTGGAAATACGAATGCCAGTTCTGGGAATATATTTCCAGCAGCTCAACAAAACGGCAATGAAGAATCTAAGGAATCGAATTCGCTGCTTACTGAAAATGGTGAAAAAATCCCATTTATGCCTGCTGCAAAAAGAAAAAGAAAATACAGTTTGTTTGCCGGCAACTCCACCAACGCACAGCATGAGCATTCTCTTGATACTTCGCTTTTTGTTTCGACTTTCAGAGTTCGGGCTCGTGAAGTGAAGATCAAAGAAAATGCCTCTTTTAAGGCATCCTCAGAAACTTTTGAACCCACCAAGTCGGAAAGTGAAGTTCGCGGAATTTATAAAAGAAAACCCGGTCCCACCAGAGATGATCACCAGCAAAATAATTGTCTATCAAATTCTTCCACTTTTTGCCATTCAGCATCTAGTGAAAAATGGGAAAGTTTACCAGATGAGATGGATTGGCGTTCTTTAAATAGTGGAAGAGATTTATTTTCTGATTCCATCGAAGGCATTACCCAGGAAGCCCTTTTGGGTTCTAAATGTTCTTTCGACGCCTCGACTTCCCTAGTAAATACTGCCTTTTCCCTAAGGAATGAGGAAAAAGATAAAAATGCGTTTGACGTGTCAAGAGATCTGACAGGTCGTCGAAGTTCATCTAAAGCAGCTTTAATTGTTCCCAGTAGACTTGGGGATGAGCGGCATCTCGAGTTCATGAAAGATACAGATTCTGCGGCAGGACCTTCTACAATCCGCCCCGACTCAATCGGACCTGGCGAAAAAAAGGCACATGCTTGCAATTTGTGTCCTAAAAAGTTTCAACGGAAAAGTCATCTTGACCGACATCATCGAACACACACGGGCGAAAAGCCCTTTGTTTGTGATATTTGCGGAAAAGAGTTTGCTAGAAAGGAACATTTTAGCATACATTATACAATACACACAGATGAAAAGCCCTTTGTGTGTGATGTCTGTGGAAGAGGCTTTTCTACCCGAAGCATTCTAAACAGACATGCCCCGAGTCATGAAGCAGTGAAGCGTTATAAATGCGGAGTTTGTGGGAAGACTTTCAGATACAACGATTCTCGCAGTAGGCACTACAAAGAGAAGCACCAGTGAAGTCATAAAGTACATTTCATGAATTTCCCTGAACCATTATTCTGAATCGAAACAACTGTCATAAACCTTTCCCATTGTAATAATTTTAAATAAGAGCTGACATTTCACAAATATTGTGTGAATTCACGCTGCTTTGACGAAGAATATTGACTGACATCCTATCTATAATGCTTCTTAAATGATGAATCAACTGGGACTGGACGAAAGGTGTATGTTTTCATTTTAAGTGTTTCTATGTATAAGCTTTTATTTTTTACCATATTTCTGTATTTTACATCAAATGCTTTTAAACCCTCAACTTTTTATTGTAGATGTCCTTTAACTGAAAGGCAAAAGACATTTCTTGTCTAGGCTTTACTTTAAAATTTGGTGATATTTCTGTTTTCATTTGGAATTTCTCTAAAGTTTGTTAGGAAATTGAAAGCAGAAGATATGCCATTCAGCACAGCACACTGTGACAATTTGGTTTTTAATTGGCTTAAGCAGTTTTGGAGTCTGATATTTTATTAAGGAAGATTATTTGTTCTTATTATTTCTGAAAAATGGGGTTTAGCTTACAAGAAACGGAAGAGTTTTCAAAAATCAAATTTTTTCAAATGATGATGAAGTATACAATATATATACTATTATTATATTAAATTGCAATATATATATATATATATATATATATATATAATTTCATAAGATTGTGTTTCATGGCATATATATTTTCAATAGTGAATGCGTTAATAAAATATTTTTATAATATGCATTCGATTCTTACGTCCTTTTATTATTTTTTCCTCAAAGAAAGAAAGCCTTCGTTTTCTTTCACGGATATTTCAAAAAAGGAATGGCAAACCATTGACTCTTAAATATTTTAAAAATGTGTGAACCTGAAATGTTAATTTTAATTTCTCTCGATTTTTGATTCCAAATGAATGTTTCTAAATTGAACAAAACTGGTTCTCTCCTTAATTCATATAGCAGGATTAGTATTCGATGTCGAAATGAATTGCGATATGTGTGTTTCAACTTCTTTTAAGTAACTTGACTTCTTTCAGTTTTATCAGGATGGAATTTTGTAATCGGATTTTGAATCGCTTCTGTTATTTATACCTGATGTAATAATACAGTGTAAAAATATTTTAATTATTTTAGACCCCTTAAATACATCTCTTAACACATTAATTTAGCTAAATATTGATTTCTAAATGATGGCGCCATCTAAAGGGCAATTCTTAAATATCTATTTTAAGTATACTTAATGGTTTTAATTTGTAATTAAGAAATATATTAAAGACTGAAAATTTGAAAGTAATAGAAATTAAATGTTTTTAAACACGCTATTTGTGTATGAAAAGTAAAAATTTATATCGTGTTTAATTGAAAATCATCCGATTTAATAAAATCATTAATCTTCCATAAACATCAGATGAAGGAAATTCCTGTTGTTGTCTTAAACGTTGCTTTAAAAAACTCAAGTGTAATAGTACCTCAAAGAACCTAAACACTAATAATTTTCATTAAAAAGAATAAAATCTTTTTATACGGAATTATCAATTCAGTATATGTTTAAGGCATTTGTGAAAATTCTTTTGAGAAATAATGTTTCTTTAATCAGATGAGCGTAAGGAGAAATTTTTTTCCGAATTACTAAAAATAATTTAGTTAATATTTTAATATTAATAAACATTAATTGATATTGTGTTTATTATATGTTTAGTGATAGCCCACAATTTGTCTTCAAAAGAAATACGAAGATCCTTTCGCCCCACGTGAATTAATATTGAAAGATAAACGATCCCGAGAAACAACACAAGCACTGCCGTTTTTTCTGGATGACCTGGAGCGGGGATTTCCTGGTTCCAGTGCCTATCATTGGATATTGGATTCTCGAGCCAAATGATTCCCCAATACTGGTTGAGTTCTTCACAGCTCTGCGAGAGAGGAATTTAAATCTCAGATTGCGAGAGAGGAATTTAAATCTCAGATTGCGAGAGTCGTTCAATATTTTTAAGCATACTATGGATATTATAGGCGCCTGATTGTTGGTGATATGGAGCCAAGTGACGACCATAACAAACCTGGAAGTTTTCAGAACATAAAATTGTATTTCTGAGAAAAATTCAAACTAAAAGAGTTGTCAACGAGTACTGTTTAAGGAGACTTGTGACTATTCTTATTTATTTCTGCTTATTTACTGGTCGATGCACAATTGTAAGGTTTTATATTTTACATAATATTCTTCACCCTCTGACTGATTAGGTTTTAAATCTTTAATTAGATGCAACGTTCGCAAATATATTCAGACACGGTTACAGGGAAGTCTTTATTAGTATAGGGTGATTCGACGCTGTAATAGTATTAAGAAAGCAAATTAGCTTGCGAAAATTGATGGATGCAGCAGAAAATAGACTGACTTCCAACCGGGGGAATCGCGGGATAAGCAGCCAGAGACTCATTGCGTTTATAAGATAGTGTAAATATTATTTTTCAGTGATAATCTGCTCCGAAGGTATTGTAGAAAAATATCGGAACTCGATTTTTATGCAGTAAATTTCGTGATTTCCACAGATACTTCGTTTTCATGTCTAGAATGGGTTCCAGACAAAGGCTTTGCAAGGCCCTCCTAAGATCACTCATTCAAAGGGTTTGAAACTTTTAAGGGTAGTGAACAGTTTATTGTCTATCCGCCACGAGAACTGTCGCCGCCAAATTGTCTAATTTACGGCGTTCTCTATACAAAAAGTTTATCTTAGGAAGAATCCATTTCTAGTAGGCAGAAGTTCATTCAAATGTTTTCCGCCTGAAATTGGCGCAAAGAATAAAATAAACTCCGGCTTCTGATGGATTCCTCATATTCGAAATTGATCTTCCCTAGCATAACCAGTTGCTATAGCGACAGCCGTAAATTAGACAATTTGTTGGCGACAGTTCTAATGTCAAACAGACAGTACAATGACCATATAAAGAAAGTCGGGAAGATATTACAGCAAAACTTCTCAGAGTCAGTGTGTTTGTCGTAGTAAGGAATGGATTTAGAGTCCGCCCGAGGGGTCTCCCCGATATGGGGGGCACAACCTACTTTACATGTGTAATGATGACCCTCCCAAAATTTCCCTATATCTTTATTTTTCCATTAGCTGAATAGAGAACAAGGTCCAAAAATTGCCCCGACGAGGGGAACATCATCCTGGACAAGGGGGACCTGGCCCCCTCGACATCCTACTGGCGCCAACCCCGGTCGTAGATTAAAATAAAGTAAAGAAAACTTCTCAAATCGGCCACCTCTTTCAACGACTGTTTTTCTTTGACTCGGAATATTAAACCAATTTTCTAAATAAGTGAAAATAACCCCTAGGAATTGCCACTGCAGCCCCTCCGAACAGCAGATATTTACACAATTTTCAACTTCAATGAAATACATTCCTTTCGCCTCGCTGATCTTGCGAACCGTTTTTGAAAAGAAGTGGGATGGAATAAAAGCGGTCAAAAGTGCATGCACTCGAACACGACACTAGAAATAAAATTGAAATTAATCTCTCTTTTTCAAATTTAGAGAGAGTGAACTTAGACTTCTCTCGGGATGGGAAATTCAAGTGGTCGTGGTTACTAAACACAGAGAAAGAATTCGCCACAAGCTTAGCATTTTGATCTCTGAATAATATCGAAGCGAGGAATTCAGAATGCGAAAAGAAGTGTAAAGGGTTGAATTAATATGGTAAGGGAAATTGGCATAAAGTTAAATGAATCTTTCAATTTCGTAAGAATACAGATGAAAATAAATATTAACGAAAAAAGGTGGGATTTTAAAAGAATAAAAAATTTGAAATTTCATGTGGTTCCGAAAAAATGCTGCCGAAAAGGTTTACTAACATAAACGCACTGTTTTAGAATTGTTTAGAAAAGCTAAGCGAAGGAAATTACTGAGAGTGGATTACGCCTCATCATGTGGCAAATCGAAAACGGTTACCTTCGGAGAAACTGAAAGATCCAAGCACACACAAAATACATCGTATTTCAAAAAATATAGAAATTTTCAAATAAAGTACTTCTTATCATAAAGGTATCGAAATTCTTTTCGTTAGAAATAATGAATAGACCTTGTATTAACAGGTATTTTTTCTCGCTGAAATGAAACCCAATAGGGCGGCTCATTTCGCTTGGAACGGTAAGTCGACGCTATCGAGAGATTTCATTGCGCTACCAAAATGTCCATGATTAGAACCACATCTCAATTTGAAATTCTAATTTCGCTCAGAAACCAGTTGCAGAACTTATTGCATGAAATTAAAAATACTTAAATTTTATGACGATTTAGATATTTTGGCAAAAGTACTTAATGAAGAAATGCATATTACGGTAACACATGGAACTCGCAAAATGTATCTGATGGCAAATGCCAGTCGGTAAACAAAGGTAGGTAGGTGCCTCTAGGGTGATGACAGAAAAAAGATAATTGTACATTATTTCGCTTTCCAATAATTTGGTGGCATTAGGAATTACAAATATCATTTTAGCGGATGCTAATGCATGGTAACATTCCATTGGAGAAGTGATTATAACGCTTGGCTTCTCTTGACAGCTGATAACTAGATTTGAAATTTTGACAAATCTGAGGTGTGTGTGTGAAGGAAGCTATGGATGGTAAATGTTGTATTTTCTGTTTAATATTCTCTCCTTCTAATGAAGACTGTTATTGTTTTCGGAGGCAGAGGAACATAACGAAGACACCGAGCCACATTTGGACGGATTTGACAATATAACATATACAATTATGAACACGCATTTTAATCCAATGCATTTCTCAATAAAAGATTTCGAAAATTCTAATTCGGCTGCTCAGAAATCTGTCCGCCAGTCGGAAGGATTCCTTTCAGTTAAGAATATGTTGTCTGAAAATGTTGCACATGACATTTCCTTAAATGCATCTCCAATCAAGAGGGAATCCGTAAATCTAGTTGAATTTATTAAACAAACTGGATCATCGAAATTAACTCATGGAAATGAACTGATCACTTTGACTCGGTAATTGCTTCAGAAGCGACGAATTTTTTTGGAGCTTCTGACTTTCCTTTCGAAAGAGCGAAAACACCTCAGATGTCAACCAAATACAAAATATTAGGGATCATAAAAAATTGAAAATTGCATCTAATAAAGCAACTCAGATGGATCACATGCGAGATGAAATTGTCAACAATAAAGACTCTCTCATTCTTGTAGCTCATGAAGAAGTAGTTTCTGTCGCAGGGCCTTCAGAAATCCACACGCAGTCTCGTGGGACTGGCACAGGAAAACGCTTTGTATATGATATCTGTGGGAAAGGCTTTCGTTCAAATTCTAAACTACTGGCGCACCACAAAATGCATACAGGAGAGAAACCCTTCGTGTGCCGTACGTGTAGCAAAAGACTCACTCAGAAAGGCGACTTTAAGAGGCATCTCCGGACCCACACCGGAGAGAAGCCCTTCAAATGTTCTACATGTAGCAAAGGTTTCGCAGAGAAATACTATCTTGAGGTTCATCTCCGGACACATAGTGGAGAGAAGTCCTTCGCATGTCCTAGGTGTGACAAGAAATTCAGACGGAAAACCCATCTTGAGGGACATCTCCGGACCCACACAGGAGAGAAGCCTTACAATTGTAAATTTCGTGGTATGGATTTCGGGGACAAAAGTAATTGCAATCAACACTACAAGAGAAAGCATGCCGGAAAGTAATGTTTCCTCTAAACTAACAAAATGAAAAATGTTGAAATTTTTTTATTTTTATAATGCAGTTTTAATATGACTCGCTGACGAAAATTGGGCTTCTTAATTTACCGTACTTTTATGCAAGCATTTAATTTTACATTTTTGACGAATTGTAGTGTTTTTATTGATGGAATATAATTATAATTTTATCTTGTTATAATTTTTTGTATTTTTGAACAACGGTTTTACTCTCGTAAAAATATTTTGAATAGTTATATTATTGAAAAATATTTTGAATGTCACTGATTAATGAACGGAACGGTAAAAGTTCTCCGAATATCATTTTTAATGGAAATTTCGCTTTACTCTATATTAGATGCATAATTCATAGTTACAAGATCAGTGAAGTATTTACAACTTTGTATAAATCTTATTTTATTTGTGATGTTTATATTCCATAAATAACACTATTATGCATGCATAAAAAGTTTTAATTAATTTGAAAGTGTTTGTAATATTTTTTAGAATAAAGACTTTTAATTTAACTGCAGTTTCGATGTGTTTAAATACTTTTATATTGATATGATATCAAGAAATTAGCTGACTTGTTCCTCTTATCCAAACTTGTGCTGCATCTAATAGTGTCGTTCGAAAATAAAACATGAATGTTATTTTGTCGTCATGTGTTACAATACGTTCTATATTAAAAACTTATTTAGAGATGGAAAACAAGATGTTACTTTAATTGTTATTACCCATTAATAATTAACTTTATATGTTTAACCCTCTTCATTGTGGGTAAGTGGGCAAATATTTTACAGAAGGAAACACAATTTTATTTGAATGCAGGGAGTGCTGATGTTCTTCAAATCCAGTAGACATTCTGCTGCAAATAAGAGATTTACAAAATAGATTAATATATTTTATAGATTTTTATAATATATTTAATAGATTTTTATACACAGAAATTGATTCATACTGAATATTTTTGTAAGATTTGCATTGCAGTAAAGACTTTTATTATTTTTTCCTACAGTTTCGGTGTGTCAGCAAACTTTTTTAATTCGAATCCTCAACTTTTTCAAACTTCTGCTGCATCTAATAACGGATTTCCAAACAGCTAAAATATGAATGTTATTTTATCGTTTTATATCACAATACTTTATATATTAAAAACTTATTTAGAGACGGAAAACAGTTACGTTAATTGTTATATAATTACTTATTAGTGGGTAATATGTTTAACCCTCTAACTAGAACATATTTTGAATACCCGTTGCTTAGCATGCACTTTGCTGGTCATAAGGACCGGATAAATAAACAAATTCTATTTTAATTTTAGTGTCGGTGCGCCTATATAGCAAGCTATTACCTAAATTTTAAAGACCATAAATCAGTGAATCAGCTGATTAATAAGGTGACCAACTTTTAACTCCAACAAAAGGAGGGCACAAATAAATTGAAGCTAAAAATATCATAAATAAAGGAAAGATTTTATTAGTTGCAACAATAATAAAGAATACACAATAATATGATAAATGCACAATAAAAACATTTGTAACATCGTTTATTGGACACTTTTCGAGGAAGGACAGAACTTAAAAAAGGGGGACTGTCCTCCCTAAAGGACAACGGTTGGTCACCCTTGATTAATGGAAAAGAGGTTCAAAACGCTATTATTAGTGCATGGAAAGTAGAAATTTTTATCTTTTTTAATTGAAAACTATAAGATTTTATAAAAGAATTAAGCTGTCATAAACTTTCATAAGAAGAAAATTCCTGCTATTATCTTAAATTCTACTTTCAAAATTCTCGCGTAAAGTTACCTCAAAGAACTGAAACACTAACTTTTTACATTAATAAGAATAAAATCTTTTTGGCAGCAAAATCTATGAGTATAGGTTAGATGTATTTGTAAATATTCTATTGCGAATCATTTTTTCAACAATCACACAAGATAAGGGTTCATTTTTTCTCGAATTACAGAAAAAAAAACACTTCTAACATTTTTTTAAAGATAATAAAGATTATTTGATATTGTAATTATTTTATGTTTAGTTATACCATAAAAATGTTTCTTCAAAACAAATACGAAAATATTTTCGCATCATCCGAATTAATTTTAAAAGATGAACGACCCTCAGAAAGAACGCGTAAACTATCTCTTTTTCAGGTTGACCTGGTGTGGGGATTTCCTTGTTCCTGTACATATCATTGGAGATTGGTTTCTCGCATCAAATAAATCCCCAATACACATTATATTCTTCACTGTTCTGCTAATTTGAATATCAAATTGCGAGAGTCATTTAACACGTTGAAACACACGATGGCTATAAACGTCCGTTGGTTGGCGATATGCAGACAAGTGACGGCCATAGCCATCCTGCGTGCTTTTCATGAAGAGAAAATTGCGTTTCTGGGAAAACTTTTAAAGCTAAAAGTCTACTTCAAAGTTAACTGTTTCAGGATTCTTGTGCTGTTCTTGTGAAACCGGAGTGAAAATTTCACTCCATTTTAATTGAAGTAAACGATTGGCATACCTTTCAGAATTATAAAATAGAATATCGACACATTCGTAATTTTTTTTTTGCTCGAAAGCAATTTCATAAAAAGAAGCTAAAGACTTTTTGGTATATAAATGCTCTCTTACAAGGTTCTCTTCAGAGAGTGATGTGATAACAGCTGCAGAGAACTGGATCAGTGGGCGGACACGTCATTTCAACCAAGACGGGTTGAAAAAGTTGGTCTTTCATTCAGATAAATGCCTAAATAGATTTGGTGATTATGTTGAAAAGTTATCGGCAAGCCTTTCCTCTCTTAATTCCCTATTGAATATTCTATATAATATTAATAAATAAATTTTTATTACCCTTTTAACTTTTAATATTTATCCGTCCTCGTTCAATGACGGAGACAAGGTGTGGTGAATTGATTGCGTTAAAAGAATGAGGTACAACTGCTCTGCTCACTCAAGTTGGGAAGAAAGAAAACAATGTTACAACTGTCTGAAATCCTCTCGGCCCTCGCCTATCCAACAGGGTCTAAGGCCCTAAACGGTCTTTTACATCTGCCTAGGACTAGAAGAAGAACTGCTCGCAGGCAGACGGAGACGCAGTCGCCGTTATTGAAGTGATGCAGGTTTCAGTAAAAAGAAGAGGCACACTCGTGGTGGATTATGTGCTCACACGAGAGAAACACAAACACATGCGGAAACTTAGAAAGAAAGGCAGTATATTAATCACGTGCCAGCTTCATGACTAGTAATCGAAGCCCAGCAGCACGAAAAAAGACGAGCCAACACCGCATAACAATAGCAAAGCACAACTTGAACACGGAATAAATCTAATTATAATCAAAACAGAAAAATGAACAATTATTCCGTACATTGAGTTTTTAGTGGCTGTTTTATGTGACAATAATATTATAATATATCTTTTATTATTTTAGAAATAAGAACTATTTTAAACTTGACACATAGATTACTTTTGATGCATTCATGCTTATTCAAGCAGCATTCTTTCTATTGATTTTCATTTCTGTAAACTCTCTAAAGCAGAATAATTTTCGAGATTAATTATTTTTTGATAGCTTTTCAACCTCAAAAATAAATGCAATCCCTTTATTTGGTATTATAGCATTAATTTATAATAAATGCCAAATACTAAAATTACTGTCGTAGGATTTTCTCGAACAAGCATATTAATTTACGAAACGTTAAAAATATATAAATTTTCAAATCTTAAAATTCTTTTTTGGAATAAATAAAAACTTTTGATACAGCAGGGTTTCTTATTGACGCTTCTCAGAACTCTCTGGAGCTCCATCTGCCGGCCTGAATGCCAACAAGTTTGATCGGATATGGAAAAAAAGAATCAAAAAAGAAATCCGCTTCAAAAGTCGTGGTAAGGGCAAAATGTGACTCTGGAGGAGGAAAACGAAGTTAAAACTTAAAATGGAAATTCATAATTATACAATACAGTGAATCGCAATTCTAGTATTCAGGATATAAACAAATGCAAAAATGGCATTCCGAATATTACAAAAGTTGAGCATAAGTCTCGCGGAACTTCAGAGCGTATTTCTTGTAAGATTGTTTGCACGGATATAAACCCAAGTGACTTTTTTCAGTGATTTTATTTAATTAAGTAGAAGATTTATCTCAGTGAGATCCCAAACTTTTTCGAACTAAAATGACAAAGTATTAATAACTGTAATGAATATTCCTAGTGACATGTTATGTTCGGCAGTAGAGAATTCAAATTGCGGACCACGAGATAAAGGTGTCGACGTTAAAAAAGGTTAGAAGTCCTAGCCAGAGAATTCATCTCGTTGAATAAAGTGCGATATTCCGCTGAAGTTTTATCTTTGCTGGTCAAGTGACTGGGATCATTATATTTGATGCCTGTTTCAAAGTCTTGAAATCTGATGCAAAGAACATTAAAAGACTGGGTGGCTTGTGTTTGTCAGAGTAAATACAGTCAAGAAATGCATAAGCACCATTGCTTCTAGAGTTTTTAATATATGATTATCTTTAAAAGTACGATTGATTTTAGATATATAATTATTAAAATATATGGTTTAATCATTTTTAAAAGTACATAATTAATAAGTTGGTAAACTTCGTCCATTCATCCTTATTATTCAAGAAAACATTATCCACATATAAAACGTTGGATATTAAAATCTAGTCTTTCCCTTTCTAATGGTCGATTCAATGACAGCTGCATCGTTCTCGAAACTTTCCGGTTGCACTGCAGACAGAGCAGGTTCAAAAATGGCTGAATACCTCAAGAAACAAATTTCTAGCAGAATCCACATATATTACATCATTTCTTTTACTTTTCTATTAAAAACACGACTATATTTTTATACGTGATTATTACGAATAAAGTATTCAGTTTAGAAATTTTCTAATCAATAATTAAAATTCTATGAAAGTCTGTAGCAATTGAATTAACATTCTTGTGTAAAGTTGTGTTAATGATTAGAAATCAAAATAGTTTGATATTTTTTAAAGAAGGTAATGATTAATATTCTAATTAAGGAAGTTTTCTGTAATTTATTTATATAAATCAACTTGAATAGTTGAATTAAAATCTAGAAAATCTATACGTTAAACATCAATATAGATCAAATTCCGAAGACACTTCTAAAAACCTAATCGATATTTCATGAAAAAATATGTAAAGATTCTGACTTATTTATAAATTATAGTGGAGATATATGTAACAAAAAATAAGGTTAAAAGTAACTAGATTACAGAGATTCTTATCCTGTTGGTGTAGTTTACCTGTATTCCATTTCAAAACAGAGCATTTTTAATTTAAAAAGCTCTGAACAGTATATAATTGCGTAAACTTCATACACACAGGCTGCGGTGTCCTAGTGGTAAGGTCTCGGGACCGGAGGGTCGCAGGTTCGAAACCCGATTCCACCGAATATCCGCCGTGTATTGGGCCCGCTGCATGCTAAATCATACGTTTTGGCCAAACGTCTTCCCGCTGGTGTGGCGCGGAAGCTTGGAACGAATTTAAAATATCACATTTATATTTATAGTTAAAATGTTTACATTTAAGAAATTAGGAAATAAATGTCTGATAAAATTCACAAAAATCGTTTATGTTGCTCCAATCGTTATTTTCCTATTGCTATTTTGCGAAATGAGCTTTCAAAAATCTTTCCTGCTAACCGCAAATGACCACTAGTGGTTTCCTTTTCACTGTTGATAAATGACCATGCAGCGGGCGTCCCTGCTCCTGAAATTGTGCTGAAGGGATTGACTATTCCATTCTGTTTCAATGACCTAAAAATTACCTCGGGCTTTGAGGCAACCGAATTCTCTCTCACCGGGCTCAGACAGTTAATGCTTGCGTGCTCCGTAAAACTCCCCATTAAAGGTGTACAGTTTATTGATGCTCTGTCTTCGAATATTCATACATGCTTCTCCAAATACAAATAGAGATTAACAATTTATGAAAGAGTCACCCACATGCTTTTAAACGGTCACTTTCAGGTATATTATGCTGTTTCAAAATATACTGTGTGGTGTTGCTTACTACAAAATGCATAGTATGTTTCAAAATAACGTTGCAGAAAGATGAATGTATTCAAGTGGTACATACAATACATTCAAGTGTAAAACGAATTCAAACTTAGTACTTATATGTTTTAAAGAAGCTTTCTTGCATAATAAATTTTTAATTGAAAAGAGCGCAGCTATTTCAGAGTTAACATCGTTCTGATGCTCTTTAAAAACCTGACAATTTGCTTAAGAAATAATTTAGTAAGGTATTATAACTTAATTTTTTTTCACTTTTCATAAACAGTTGTTACATTAAAAGAAATAGAAAAAAACAAAGCATTTTTATTTGCATATACGAGTTTATAAAATTTTACCAGTATTTTAATAAATTCATTTTCTATATAAATATTTTTACAAATCGCATCTGCATATGGATCCAGGCAAAGTATATTTCTTTAATTTAAAGCTTGGATTTTTGTGTCCGGGCTGGTAATCGAGTATTAGATTGAAATTGTTGTTATCATTTGAAGAAACAGGAAGAAAACATTTTTTTCTGATTTTGAGGTTTCAACACCATCTGTTACCTCAATGGATGTAATTTTATGACAACAATTTAGAAATAGGTAGGAGCATAAAATTTCATCAGAATTATATATTTCAAATATTAGACAGCTGTGGAAACGATGTTAAAAGTGGGAAATAAAATTGTATCGCAACTCAATTGGCATCACAAAAGATATGATATTTTTTAAAATATTAGACGTTGAAAATATAAACTTTGTGGTGCGATATTTTTGTAATTTATCAATGAAATCACCAAATTCATTTAAATACTTTTTAATTAAAATTTCTAAAACGGCACATTCCGAAGAATGTACTTCGGCGAACACCCGAAAAACTTTCTTTCCCTCCCCTTTAAAGTTTGCTTGTAACAAATTTTTCACTTTTAGGTCTAGGTGTTTGCCTTGCATAGTGCACGTTGTCCATTTCTATTAATAGACATAATAATAATTTACAGTTATTTTAGAATAATTTTTCGTGACATCATGATTCACTGTATTGATTAATAACTAAATTAAAATATAATTTATCATGCTTTTATTTAAAATTTTTATCTATGTAGGAACTTTGGGACTACGTGGGAAGACTATGAACTTTGTTTTCCTTTTCCTTCAAAATTAAAAAACTGGAGCCTCATTGACTTTCCCCTGGACTTTACATTTGATCTGAAAAAATTATCAAAACGTGAGAGTTGAAATACGCTGAGCTAAAAGATCTAGGTTTAGATTATAATTAGTGTCCGATACGTTAAACTAAGTCTCAAAGTTATTTTTTATCTGGTTAAGTTTCTCTCTTGAGTTCGATAAACCAAATTAGACATACGGCGTGGAAGTTTAAAATACTGAAGCTCCGAATTCCTGAAAAGATATCAAAAGTATTACCGATTAAGATTATAATTTTTGTTACACATTTGTTGTTAAGCAATTCTGTGGAAACCGGAAGAACGTTAGCGTTTTTCTGAGTACGAGTTCAAAGCGGAACTGACGATAAAAATCAAATAGTTCAATAAATAGTTTCTGAAATGAAGCGCTTTTGCTTTTTTTCAATCATTGCTTAGCTACTGTTCTAAATAATTTTAATTTCTCACTAGCAGATAATATAAGTGAAATTAGCACAAACCGAGATTTGATTATAATGCCTCTTACCTGACCTTAATCTAAATAAAGGGAGAATAAACAAGGTAAATTACACGAATTCCATTTAAGCACCCAAGCTCTACTATTAAAACAGATGAATAGTTCTGATCCACCACCTAAATATTAATTTCTTATTACTAAAGCGCTCGAGATGCTCGAAAAAACGTTCGAAAATATTTCATCTGCCATGATAATCCACAAAACTATTTTTTTATTGCATCGACGTAAAAAAAAATTTGAAAAAATAGTGTAATTATTAAGAATATATATATTTACATATTTAGATAAACAT
This sequence comes from Araneus ventricosus, assembly GCA_013235015.1. Classification (NCBI taxonomy): domain Eukaryota; kingdom Metazoa; phylum Arthropoda; class Arachnida; order Araneae; family Araneidae; genus Araneus; species Araneus ventricosus. Next base: position 25,509 of record BGPR01010003.1, read on the forward strand.
ACTAAAGAAAGAATACCAGTTTTGAATTTATTTTTTGCTGTAATTTAATTCACAAACTCAATGCGATTTTTAAACAGTTCTTCTTTGATTTCCAGTTTGTAATTACCAATAAAGAAAACCACGGAAGTGATCTCCCCCTAAACTTTCTCGTATCCTTTCTGACAAAGCTGTCTCATGAATTCAACAGACATGAATCCATGTGGCTTTTTCCTCTTCCCACGTTTGAAACTACACTTCGAAGGACGTCATTCTGGGACAGTATTGAACATTGAAAAGGCCGTAAGCGACCAGCAGAAGGCGGTTCCAGTATCTGCGTTCCAGCATTCCTATAAAGAGTCTCAGAACCGTCTCCGGCGCAGTGCGGCAACCCAAGAAAATTACTTTGAAGAGGACAAATCCAAGTGTAACTGTTATTGTTTAATAAAATGATAACAAATCAATCTCATTACTTTATTTTCACACCTTATACTATTCCAAGAAAGCTATGCCAGTTGCAACATATAATAATTTATACAAAACAAAATTACATATACTTAAATAAAAATCACAATTGCAACTATTTTATAAACACAATAGATTTATGATTTGCATTCAAATATTTTGATATTTTCGGCCTAATTGCAATGGACCAGAAGGGGCTATCGTATTTCGTAGGTCTAAGAGTCTAATGTAAACTTAATAGTGTGCCCCTGCAGCTTTTACATTAACCGACAATAAATATATTTTATGTAAAATAATATAATATAATATTTCCATTAAGAACATTTAATTATTAAAATTTTTAAAAAAATTAGAAAGTCAAATCATTATATGAACTCTTGAAAACTTCCGTAAATAATTTGAAAAAAAATTACTTTTTATTTTCATTAATTGATTCCCAGAAGAAAAAAATTATCTGCAAAATTTTCTTAGGCTATTTCTTGTAGAAGGTCCAAAACTGGATTTCGGAACTTTTAATTTTGGTTATTTAAAAAACACCGATAAAATATCTGCATTCATGTACTACTGTACTGTAAATGATATTTTTTATATTTGAAGTTTCAAATATCACTTTCTGAAATTATCGCTGAAAATTATTGTTATTTAATGATTGTAATAACAGTAAGAAATCCTAGAGCTAATTGAAGAAGACTATTTCAGATAATAGCAAATTTTGATTTAAAAACTTAAAATTATCTTCATGGTTTTTTATAGAAGGATTACATTCTATAAAACTTAATTTACCTTTCACTGACTTCTCTTCAACTTGGAAACAAATTGAAATGCAAAATAAATTTTTCAAATCTTAAAATACAGCCCCTATCCTAGAAGCCGTTCATGTCTCTCCAAAACATGAATGTCCTTTTTAAAGATTAGTTTTTCTATGAACTTTGTTTTAAATTAATATTTATTTTAATTTTAATTTAACATTTTATGTTATTATTTGTATTTAATACTTTTTGTACTGTTTAAAAGGCTAGCCAAAAATTTATTGTCCTATGGCAATAATTTTGCAAAAACTTTTTCATTGAAGCTTAACAAAATTACCTTTCAGATGCAATAATCATTGATGTTTAAATAAACTTCTTATCAAGGTCTGAAAGAAATATTTTTTAGATTTCAGACCTTAAAACTTGCGCTCTCAATGAAACTTCCTATCAATGGCGTGACGTTCCTTGAAGCTCTCTCTTCGAATGTTCATACACGCTACTTCAAATACAAATGGAGATTGACATTTTATGAAAGAGTCATCCACACTTTTAAACAGTCATTTTTAGGTATATTATACTGTTTCAAAATATAAGGTGTGGTATTGCTTACTACTAAATGCATATTATGTCTCAAACATTAGAATTAGAATCTAGAAAAATAGCTAGTTTCTAGAGTTATTGATCAAACATTCCTTATAACAACTTACATTTTATTCATTCTCCAGAAATAGTTCTTGCATTAAATTAAGTAGAACAACAAATCATTTTAATGTGGAGATAAAAGTTTATAAATTTTTTTTCAAGCTACTTCTAGAATGAAGTAATTTCTTTAATTTAAAGCCAGGATTTTTGATTTGATGTTGTTATCATTTGAAGAATCAGGAAAAAAATATATTCCAGTTTTTCTGATTTTGAGGTTTCAGCACCAACTCTTACCTCGATGGATGCAATTTTGTGAGGTCAATTTAGAAATGGGTAAGAGAATAAGTTTTCATTAGAATTATATATTTCAAATATTAAACAGCTGTGGAAAAGTGTTAAAACTAGAAAAGATAATTATATGGCAACTCAATATGCATCACAAAAGAGATAATATCTTTCAAAATATTATTCGTTGTAAAAATAAGCTTTATGGTATAATATTTTTGGGAGTTTACTATGAAATTTATTTAAATACTATTTAATTAAAATTCTAGATAAAATTTCTAAAACGGCCCCCGAAGTACTTTCTCCTCCTCCTTTAAAATTTGTTTGCACCAAATTTTTCAGCATTAGGTCTAGATGTTTTCCTTGCATAGTGTACATTGTCCATTTTTATTAATAGATGTAATAATAATTTAAAATTGTTTTTTAAATAATTTTTTGGTCCTTCATGATTCACTGTATTGCTTAATTACTAAATTAAAAATAATTTATTATGCTTTTATTTAAAATTTTTCTACTTTGGAAGACCGAGAACTTTGTTTCCTTCTTCATGCAAAACTAAAAAAACTGGAGCTTCATTAACTTTCCTCTAGATAAATTATCAGAACGCGAGAGTTAAAATACGCTGAGCTAAAAGTTCTAAGAATGGATTATAATTAGTGTCCGATACGTTAAATTAAGCCTCCAGATAAAAAATAAACGATGTTTCTCTCTTGAGTTCGATAAACCATATCAGACATTCAACGTGGAATTTTAATATACTGAAGCTCCGAATTCCTGAAATGATGTCATAAAAATTATCGCTTGGGATTACGATTAGTATTAAGCAATTCGTTGGAAACCGAACGAAACTGATTGTAAATATCAAATAGTTCAATAAATAGTTTCTGAAATGAAACGTTTTTCCTTTTTCCCAGTAATTGCTTAGCTGCTGTTCTAAAAAATTTTGATATCTCATTAGCAGAAAATATAACTCAAATTTGCACAAACCAAGATATAGATTATAATGCCTCTTACCTGACGTTAATATAAATAAACGGAGAATAAGCATGGAAAAGTACACGAATTTCATTTAAGCCACTATACTTTACTATTAAAACAAGTAAATAGTTCTGATCCATCCCTAAATATTAATTCCTTATTACTAATGTGCTCGAGATGTTCTCAAGTACTTACGAAAATATTTCATCTGCCATAATAAATAACCTACAAAACTATTTTTTATTGCCTCGATGTTAAAAAATATTTGCCAAAAAGGAGTGTAATTATTAATAATATATATATTTACATATTCAGATGAATATACTGAAGTAAGAATACCAGTTTCGAAAATATTTTTCGCAGTAATTTAATGCAAAAACTCGATGCGTCTTTTAAACTATTCTACTTTCATTTTTTAGATTAACGAAACTGAATGTGTTTCTATTAAAAATTTTAAGCTTTAAAAAGGATTAGAAAATTATTTAATTTTAAAAAAATGTTAGAAAATTTAGACATTGAAAAAAGTTGTACGTTCGGCAGTTCTAATGTGCACACAGCTTCTACCAGTAACAGTAGAGGTTGAACTTTGGATTCCACTGACTCTGAGTCAGGTAGTGTTGGATCTGATTCATATTTTGAATTTTTTTGAGATGATCCTAGAGGATAGTGATGTGAAAAATCTGCTGCTCTCGGGCATTAAATAAATGTGAAAATAAACAGTTCAAACAGTTGGAGAAATTAAACTATTGAACGAAAAATTATTAGAATTTCCGAAAGCTGAGTTATACCGCTTAGATAAGGTGTTTTGGTTTAGTTATAAGAAGTAGCAATCAGACTGGAAGAAATTAATTTCAACATTGTTAATAATTCATGAGAAACTGATAACACTTCAAAGAAAACCTTTAGATTCTGTCAAAAGGTTAGAAATTAGCATGATTTTATTTCAAAATTGATTCCACAAATTTCTCCAAAGAACTGCTTAAAATTAAAATTATATATTAATAGTATCGTAATCATTATTTTTTGGAGAACAGTTTTTGTAAAGAGAAATTAGAGCTATATAGCTGCTGCAAGTATTTGAATTGCATTTCCATATGTAGAATTGTGCCCCAGTAAAGATTAAAAAAATTTCCTTTTTTCAATAATTAAGGTCTATAAAATACACACTCGTACAAGAGCCAAAATTAAATTTCGATTATTTTTTTCGTGACGATTTGACAACGATGGCTGCAGTCCATTGGTCTCCACAGGGGCCACTACCTGCATCTCTAGATAGAATCCCGGCTTTCAGTAATACTGTAATCATCCATGCAGTAAAAACTGTACAATTATAAGAAGGTATTAAGTTAGGACATTCTTGCTCTCCATTTTGGGCATGGGATTAGTTTTTAGAACGGCTATGGCTAATATTTTTAATTTAATCTTATTAGCATCTTAATTTTTGTGTTTAGTTTTCCTTTTTCTTTTAAAATGATGCTTTTTAGATGTACAGATCTCCTTTGTCTTTTGTGGGGAAATTTCGGGCTAAGAGAAGCTATATTTGGCGTAATGCAAGCTTCTTACATAAAATTTCCCAAAAATTTTGAATCCATTTCGATTTAAACTCCTTTGCCCTTGATAAAATGGACTAGAATGGACTCTTTGTTTTATTCGATTCACTCTGAGTTTATCTAAGTTTTATACTTTCTTTGAATGAATTTAATTTCCATTGTTCTTTATTTTTTGTATACAGATGCAACTGCGCGTTACTTAAACATTGTATAAATTTTATTGTTTAAATTTTGTTGTTTTGTTGTTTCTGTTTAAAGTTTAAGTTAATTTTTTCGTTTTTAAAATTTATTCTACTTTTAATAGTTGATTGTTTTTAAGCTGTATTAAGGCTTTATATATTTTTAAAATATGTTATTATAATATTAAGTATTTAGAATAAAAAAGTATTAGAAAAATATGAAGAGATAGATTATTACTAAGAATTTAGAATAGAAGCAAAAACTTAATTTAATTTATTAATCAAATTGTTCAAGTTGTTTCTTTTGAAACTTATTAGGTATTAGATCGATTAGATTGGCGAAAAGAGAACCAGATCCAAACCTGGGCAAATGGGTGGAAGATCATAACAAATAATGTCATGAGGGCTTGGCTTGATTTATATTTAAATATTGAGTGCCAGTGCGAAACATATCAGCTTGAGTGTTCTAAGGATTAATGAATAATGATTTTCTGTAATATGCGAATCCTTACTGTATTTCCTAAATGCAATTATGGAGCTAACCTTGTAAGATTTCACATGTAAACTTAATTAAAACATAGATTATTTAACATTTAAAAAGATAGTGACTCTAATGGTACTAAATGAACGTTGCTACAAACTCGAGCTAAGGAGGTATATAAGATGGCGGGCCCATTTAATAGTAGAGTAACAATATGCGAATCTCCCATTATTGTGAGCGAATGATGCTTGATTGCTCGTAAATACGTCGACATCGGTAGGAATATGGGAGAAGAAATTTCTTGCAAGTTGTCTCGTAAATTCCTCTGTTGTTCGATGTGTTCAATTCGTCTCTGACCATTGAATTGATAAAATTGAGTATCCATATAAATATTCAAGGAATGTGGAAGACTAAATAAAGACTGAAAAATAAGAATGATCGTTCAAATATTTGATAGCTGTAGAATACATTCTCGTTTAAAACACAGCCAAGCAAAATTTACAGTTACGCTATGTTGTTAAGGATGGTTCAGCTACTCATTGACCTCCATTGGGACCGTCATCTTCGTACCTTGAAAGTAAATAAAATGTGTAGTGCCTTTGTGGAGTGAAATTTGTGTGTATTAAAAAATTCTGGATTAAACGTATTCCAAAATAAACTAAAGAAGGCATTTAAGCCTTTCTTCAAGTATTTAAAGATAAGAGAGAAAAACCAAAGAAAAAAAGAAAGACTTTCGGGCTTCCGAACATCATAGCAAAACAATGTTTAGGCTTGATTAGTCTGGTTTAATTGCATCATCCGTTGCTATCTGTGCCTTATGATTTCTATATAACACAATTTACGAAAGAACGTCTATCCCATATCCTCTAAACTGTCCCACAACTGTAATGGTTAAAGGTGAAAGGAATGGGACAGAGTCTGTCCGTCTGTCCTTTAGCAACTTAATGTAGTACTGGTTTCTACATTTTTTTAATGAAGAACTTTCTCAAAATATAATTTATACATATTGTGCCTGCCATTATCATGTCAAAAATAACAACATTTAAATCAAATAAATTTGCAAAAACGAAACAGTGAGTAGCGAAGACGGAAAAATCGTCGAGAATCGAAGTTGGGGAATTCACATGGTCAGAACGTGGGAAGACACCTTTGCTATTCAGAAATTGCTACTCTTGATATTTGCTAACCATAATAAACAGATTAACCTAAATCGCAGAATTTTTGTTAGCGCAACTTGTAAATAATTTCGTATAAAATTGAGACATTTCAGATTATAACGATTCAGATCAAATATTCAGTCATGTTTATAAATTTTCTACCACTATTTTAATATGAACATTTTATATTTAAACATTAAAATCCATTCCTATACAACATCTTCTTGCTCTGATCGACTTATTATTTGTAGCTCTGATTGTTATATCCGTGCTGTTGAAAACAAATTAGATCTGTCATTTGACATGGATGAATTGTTGAGGGTTGCATTAACAAAAGTTAACATACGAGGAGTGTCGGGAAAGTAAGTACCGTTTCGTTCTACCGCCACCGCAGCGCTAGTGTCGCAGTTCCGCGCATGTGCACACGTGTCTCTGGTTGAGTGTCTGTACACTGACGCCTTTACAGCCGGATTGTGTTGTGTTTACACGTGTTAGTGAGCGTTCAAAATGTTTAAGACGATTGCCGATCCCACCGACTGTGAAGTGCGTTCTGAAATACGGTTTTTGAACGTAAAGAATGTTAAGACAGCTGAAATTCATCGTCAAATTTTAGAGATTTATGGTGAGAATGTAATGATTGATTGAATGGTAGAAAGTGGATTCGACAATTCAGTTATGAACGCACCAATGTTCATGACGAAGCACGGAGTGTGCTACATTCTCATGCCATTGATGGTTTGGTTGCAAAAGTGAATGAGAAAATTCGTGAAAACAGATGGCTCACAAAAAGAATGATTTGTAATAAGTTTACACAAATTTCAAAAACTGTTTTGCATGAGATTGTCACAAATCGCTTAAATTATCGCAAATGGTGTTCCCGTTGGGTTCCGAAAATGCATACGGATGTCCACAAAACGAAGCGACTTGGCAGTGCTTTGACATTTCTTACCCAATACAGTGAAGAAGGCAATGAATTCCTAAACAAAATTGTGACCGGTGAGGAAAAGTGAGTATGTCATGTCACTGCAGATTAAGAAAGCAGTCGATGGAGTGGAGGCACTCACGGCCCCACAACAAAAAAAAATTAAGAACAACGTTGTCAGCATACAAAATCATGTGCACTGTGTTCTGGAACAGACATGGCATTCTGCTTGTTGAGTTCCTTCCCAGAGGTGAAACCATCAATGCGGTACGATACTGTGAAACATTGCAAAACCTGCGGCGTGCAATTTGAAACAAAAGGCGAGGAATGCTCAGTTAAGGCGTTGTGCTGCCTCTTGACAACGCACGTCCCCATTCTGCTGGTGTCACTCAAAACCTTATTCAACAATTCGGTTTGGAGCGGTTCGATCACCCGCCATACAGCCCTAACCTCGCACCTTCAGACTACCACTTCTTCAACTTGAAGCGTGATATTGGAGAGAAGCGCTTTGGCGGCAACTTTCTTTGAAGAGGGTATAGACAAGTTGTTTTCCCGCTATGACAAATGTCTGAACAATGGTGGTAATTATGAAGAAAAATAGTTTCCGAAATGATCTTTCATATAAAAATAAATTTTGTTTTGAAAAAACATTTTTTATGAGAGTTTTCCCAAAACGGTACTTACTTTCCTGACACGCCTCGTACCTATGATTAGATTAATATTATTAATGTCCAATTTAGAGACAGCGGTTATTGAAAAATTACAACAATGAGAGATTACTGAAACTTTATTTTTCAATATACCACTTAAAATATAGTGTAGTAAAAAAGTTATTGCTGTGTTATAAAGGGAGATTTGTTACCAGTGTGACAAACTTTCAGGGGGTGTAGAGGGCACGAACACGATTCGGAATCACATAGTATTGCAGGGTCCGAAATGCCTTCTACGCGAGCTACGGTTAAGGGGAGCAAAGAAACAGCCGTTTAGTGTAACAGAAATCTTTTTAATGAGAAATTTTACATTTTCTAAAAGCTATATCCTACAGAAGGAGTTCAAATTTCAACGAGAAGCAGCCACACAGGCTTCACAGCGGCGCCGCGTGGAATTCCTAACGTTCTGGAAGATTCTTTGCATGTCTCGCATCTCACCGGCGATACTACTGAGATGCGAGAGACGACATCTTCAACTGAATCAATGGGACCTCGTACACCAAAGTCTTCATTTCACCCCAGCAGAAGAACTCCAGGCATGATAGGTCCGGCGATCTAGCAGGACCATGAAACGGACTACTACGAAATTTCAAATGCCTTCTAAACGTAATATTTTTGTTGGCGGACGACATTGTTATAATGTGGGGGAGCCCCATCATACAGGGTCCATAAAGACTGAAGAACATGTGCTTCGCGTCGAACGTTCTCCTATAAACGCAGAGCGGTGCGCCCGTTACTGTCGGCAGCACCCACAGAGAAGGTGAAACAGAGGTCTCACTCCCATAGACCCTAATGACAACTTTCCTAACATCGCACTTCGCATACGCCACCTGTAGCGAACTAGGAAACTAACCAGAATACGTCAGCTTGACGAATTCTGGTCTCTGGGAAGAAACCCAATTCCTATAGTCATGACAACGATGTAGAAAATTATTAAAGTATTTATTGCACTTTAATAATCAATTAATTTAATAAATTTCTAAATTTAAACTTATAGAGTGGGTTACCAAAATAGTGTGGACAATTCAGAATTTGCATATTTTTTCGAATATCTCCGAAGCCAACTATAAGTGACTCTATATATCTGGCTTTTAAGTTATGAAAGTAAAATTACGCTTCGATTTACACATGCGCAATAAAAAATTATTTCTAATACATATTATATTTCTTTTAATATTCCAAGTATTTACTTCAAATTGTAATAAAATGCTTCTCTAATATACTCTCACGTATTCTGTAAATTTCATATAATTTGGTTTAAAAAGTCGTTTTCATCACTTTCTGGTCGGTCCCCTAAATGCTCTTGTAACCGAATCTTCTATGTAAAATGTGAGTTCAAGCCTTTTCTTTACACATTCGAAATTATAAGAAAATCCATACAAACTCTCGGGAGATATAAACCTTAAGTCACGGAATACAGTGTTTGTTCTTGCTCGTTTTTTTTTTGCGCCATGCATATGGTCAAAAAGAAGTTTTGCGATAGAATCCTTTAAAAGATAATCAAAGTTGTTATAGTAAGAAACAATATAAAAAAGAAAAGTTGTGAAAAAATTGTTTTAAGAAAAAAAGAAAGAACACAATCAAGATGTTCAAGTCAACAAAATGTTCAAGTAGGAAAGCGAATGATTTTTAAGAAGTTAAAAATATTCGGATTCTAACCCACTTGGTCTTGCATATCTTACCAAGTCCATGAATCAAGGACTCATGATAAAGGAATGTGTGGCATTTTCTTTTGGTTTAACTCCTTATCTGCTCTGTTTTCTTAAGTATCCAACTAGATGACACCTTCTATTTTGGGAATGCCTTGTCATTTTAATTCAGTCGAGAACCTAAAGTATAGGTAAAATGTTTGTGGATTCCGTTTGTATCGAAGGATAACGTTTGTGAATGACCTTGCTTCAGTTTATTAATTTAAAATTGCGATTATTAGAAGCACGTACGAGGAAAACAGTTGAAGGGTTAAAGCGATGTTGGAGCCTCTATGTAAAAATCTGACTTTGGTGAAATATATAGGGTTAGGTTGCCTTCCAGGGGTAGACAGGGGAACAAGCCGCTTCGCTTCGAAAAAAGCCTACAGCAGTCATGCCGACCGCAGCGATAAACTCATTGCCAAAACGTATACCAGTCTAACAACTAGTTTTGGTCTTTTATGGCATCAGGACTATGAATTTGGGCATACTGCGCCAGATAACGATTAAAGTCATATAATTGGAAAAGTATTTTAAAACTGATAAAACGACAGATGTAAAAATGAACTCTAAAATATAAACTTAATTTAAATGAGTAGACTTAATGGACTTTAAAAATGCAAAAAAAGTTCACATGAGGCGTTTTACGAATTAAAGTTCATAATGAAATTTTTAAAAAATGTAAGCTTTGAACAATGGAATTTGTGCATTCGGACAGTATATGACGAAAAGATATGTTGACAGTTGCACTGCGAGCACGTTGGTGGTTGTTCTTCCCGCAACAAGTGAAGATGAGTAAATCTGGTATGCTGTGGTGTCTAAGGCTTGTGCAACATAAGTTAACTGTAAGCGAACCCGAAAGGTGTTCGAGACTTTGCGAGAGTCGTCTAGGGAGTTTGTTGATAGCGATATGTCTGGACAGGTTGAACAATGATGCATGCCTAAGTATAACGACGTAATAACGATCTGTATAAATATAATGTGTTGTGCCGTGCGTATGATAAATGTCCAGTAAAGATATGTGAATAAAAATGAAGATCATTATTGGAATGCATTCAAGACGCAGCACGCCTGGTGACGAGGTGGTTTAAATATAAAACGAGTTTGTGAGAAATAAATAAATATCAATTAAAACTGGAAGCAAAACTCGAAGTTAAACCTATATTTTGTAGAGTTAGAACAATACCCTTTGCCTTAAAAGGTAGAGTAGAAAACGAAATGGAAAGATTTTAAAAAGAGGAGATTATAGAAAATATTGAGCATTCGTAATGGGCAACGCCGGTTGTTCCGGTCGTAAAGCCAAGTGGCAGCATACGATTACGAGCAGACTACTCAGTAACATTAAAATTAAGTAAAAAATGTATTAAAGTTTGTAAGAGATTTATATATTGATTGAACGGGGCACCTGTCATTTGGCAGCGTTACCTAGATGGATTATTTCAGTTTATGCAAGGAGTTAGCGTGTTTATGGACGATGCTAGAAAACCAGAAGTGACGTAATGTCGCATTTTAAAGCCTCAAAAGAATTTTTTAAGAAATATAAAGAACATGGACTAAAACTTAATTTAAGCAAGAGACAGTTTTTTTCAAAATGAGATAAATTTTTTGGGGCATAAAATAGATGCAAATGGTCTACATAAGACTTTTGAAAAAATGTCATCAGTAGTGAAGGTTCCTGTACCTAAAAATGTTCACTAAGTAAAACGTTTCTTAGGATTAGTATATTTTTATGGTAAGTTTTGTAAGAATTCAGCAATATTATCGCAAATCCGCTTACTAATTTGACAAGAAAATATTTTAAATTGAAATAGTCAACGGATTGTAAGATTGCCTTTGAGCAAATTAAGAAAGAAATATGTTCACCAAGAGTTTTGGTACATTACGATCCGGATACGGAACTTCCTTTAACATTAGCAAGTGACGCATCATCAGTGGGAGATGGTTGCGTTCTATCTCGCATATATCCTGATCTATCTGAACGACCAATAGCTTTCGCATACAAAACGTTATCAAGAACTGAACAAGAATACTCCCGAATTGATAAAGAATCTCTGGAGATAATGTGGACTGTGAAAAAGTTTAACTTATATTTAAAAGGGTGACGATTCACTCCGGTAACTAATCATAAACCTCTAATGGCAATTTTTGGTTCAAAACGAGGATTACCAGTATTAACAGGTACTAGACTATTATATTATGCATTAATTGTACAATCATTCCAGTTTGAAATTGTATTTCGTAAAACTCTTGATCAAGGAAATGCAGACTTTCTTTCCCGACTGCCAAATACCTCAGAAGAACTGGAGGTAAAAGGGTAATAGACGATATCACATTATTTCAAATGACAAAAATTTAAACATTACCTGTCACTTTAAGGGAGTTAAGACAGGAAACGGGAAAAGATGAAGAACTGCGCCACTCTTACGAACCTTAAGGGAAGGTCGAAATTTATAAGGGAGGGAGCCCAGTACACACCATTGAGGATGGGCGTATTTTATATGGTCAAAGAGTATGCATTCTAAAGAAATACCAGAAAAATTTTCTAGATGAACTGCATACTGGACACTTCGGTATGATAAAAAATGAAAGCTTTAGCTAGATAATTTGTCTATTGGAAAGATATAGATAAAGACATTGTAGAAGCCATTAGAAATTATGTCGATTGTGCCAGACTCGAAACTGATCCTGAAAAAATAAAGTTCATTATACTGGGAATATTCCAGTATTCACAGAGAATGCATTCATATCAGTTTTTCTGGCCCAATTTTCGAACATATGTTCTTTCTAATCGTTGATTCTCACTCCAAATGGTTAGAGGTATATCCCTTGAAGATAAATACAACTAAGAAAACCATTGAATACCTTAAGGATTGTTTAGCAAGATTTGGATTACCACGGGTACTTGTCAGTGACAACGGATCCCAGTTTACATCTTATGAATTCCAAAAGTCTACTCAGAACAACAGTATAAAGCATAAAACTAGCGTACCATTGACGCATTCGAGTAATGGTGAGGCAGAACTCTATGTTGCCACTTAAAAAATATTTAAGGGCTATCCTAAATATGAAGGTAGCATACAACAGAAATTAAGTATATTCTTGTTGCAGTACTTGAAAGCTTCAAATACTACATTAACTCATAGTCGAGCTATGTTATTCTTAAAAAGAGAAATTCGTAATATGATACATTTACGCTTGCCTGAATTAAAATCGAGAGTACAAGATAGAAGAAGAAAAGGCGTATTCGAATTCCCAGACAGGAAATTTGATATCGGATATAAGGTTGCTGTGAGAGTTTACAGAGCAACTAACTCAAAATCGAAGTTTGGTAAAATTGTGAATAGATATGTGGCTCTGCATTACACTGTCGAGGTTCAAGGAACTTTAGTTAGACGACATTAGAACCAGATTCGTCCAGCGGATGATCAAGTGTAAGAGAATGACTTCATTCCGAACGTACACCACAGATTTTCAGCTACTCATGTTCGAGAAAGCAACTCAAATCTTCAGCATGCTGAGACAGCTGAGAATCTTTCATGAGAGAATCTGTTGAAGGAAGAACAGAGTTCCTCTTCCACATCAGCAGTGCCATCAACTGATGTCTCGGCTCAGGTCTCATTACCGTCAGATTTTCAGACGGTTCGATGAGGAGTCCACCGGTTACAACAAGCCAGAGTCAAATTGCTAGACGCCCCGGAAGAATCGGACATTCTCCAAAGAGACTTGATCTTTAAGGAAAGAGGAGAAGTGATGTCTAAGACTTGTGCAAAATAAGTTAACCGTAACCGATCCCGACATATATTCGAGACTTTGATAGAGTTTGCTAGACAGTTCGTGGATAACGAGGTGTCCGGACAGGTAGGACAATGACGCATACCTGAGAATAACGATGTAATAACGTTTCGTGTAAATATAATATGTTGAGCCGTGTTAATGTAATTAATTTCCAGTAAAGATGTGTGAATAAAAATGAAGCTCATTATTTAAATGCATCCAATACGCATCAAGTTTAAACTTAACACATATGGAATCTATACTTTTGAACTTCGTGCCTTTTGACTGAACGACGTCGAGTATTTCTTGTAAATTACATGGAAATGATGTTCTTCCAGACTGAGCTATTCAATAAAACGTTACCTTCCGGTGAAACGACAACTATGCATAAAATTACTTACTGCAAGTAGAGATAAATTCATTATTTTCTAAGTACTATAAGAGATGATGTCGGTTTTACCAATTAATAAAATTAGACAAACGAAATTCAGTTTCAAAAGTTTCTTTATGTTGAACAGATATTTTCAGAAAGGTGTTATTGAATAATGTGGATTATACGATCTTTTTTCAGCCTAAAGTTAAAGAACAAAATAATTAATTTTTTATTCTGTGATAAGAAATTAATTCAATGCAAATGTTTTCATTCGAACAAATTTAATTAATCATAATCAAAAATTTGATTGAATGAAATCAAAAGCAATCAAGTAAATACATTTTAATATACAATCAAATGTTATATATATTTTGCAAGTAATATGTAACAAAATGTAAAATTTAAGCATATTGACAGAGAATTATACCTTCGTATAATATCTATCACTTATTAATGTCTAAATTATGATTAATTTGAAAAATCGTAATTTATTTCACCTTGCCTTGATTTATATAACTTTAAAACATAGGATATACATAAAGTATTCTTTGCTCTAATTTGCCTTCATTTTCTCTCGAGGTGATGAATAAAAAATTACATTAGCCGACATTTTCAATAAATTCTTTATTTTTTGCAGAAAAGACAAGAATAAACTGACACAAGGTAGTTTGCATAAGATTCCGAAGACACTAAAATATTTTTATAAAGAATATATTATAAATGAAACATCCAGACTGATATAATAATTATATTATGAAATAAATGAATAAAGTAATGCTTTAAAATTCTCTTCATGTCTTTTCTAAAATATTTCTTCATGCGTTTTTTGCAAACTTTCTATACATTTGAATGAATCTCACTGTCTTTCAGGCTGAAATGTAAGCACGATTTCGCATCTAAATGCAGTCTGCTTACTTATTACAGAAAACTTATGCCTGCATTAATTAACTAAATGCAGCCTGCTTACTTAACGCAAATATGCAGGCTGCAAATGCATCCTACTTATTTGTTCTTAACTTTATAATCTCGGAAGACTATACAAGAGAATTAATTGTGTACTGTTAGTTACGCAATATAGATCTTGTTTATGTCTGCGATCTTGAGTTCGGAAAACGAATACACTTACATTCAAATATAATGTTGAGTTTTATTCGTTTTTTAAGTGTCTATCATGAATTTCAGCTCCAATTTTTACGCAACATTGTTTGATTGCATGAAACATCATGTGAGAAAGCATAAGTGAAATAATCGTCATTCGAAATAAAGCAAAAATATTTTTAAAAATCTTTCATTATAAGGTATATATTTCACGATTAAATGTTAATTGTTTAGTCATTAACGACAGTTGGTAGTTTCCAATTGAAGTGTACATTTATGGAAAGCTAGATTGCCATTTAACATATTTTTACATTTTTGACAAATCTTCTTGAGTGTTTTTAAGATCTACCATTGAAACTTAAATTTAACTTATCTGTTTGCTAATGTAGCAGAGAAAACATATTGTTCGATTTTGATATAAAAATAATGATTTCCTTGTAATATCAATGATGTGTAATTATTTTATGTGTGATACCAAACATTCCACGAATTTCTCTTTCACGCTGGCATGATTAATTGATATAAAATATTTATGTGTTCTGATATTAATTTTCTATATTCATTACTAGAATTTGGTTGTTTCCGTTTACAGCTTGGAATAATGTGAAGACTACGTTGTTTTATCGACTTGCTTTATAGATTAGGAAACCATCTCAAAAATAAAAACTCTTGCTTTACTATTTGATTTACGTTGACAAAGTGGTGCATGTTTAAATTGTCAAAATGTGTCTAGTATTTAAGAAGTATCAGTATTTATTTTCGATTTAAAATCTGGTCTATACTTTAGAGTTGGTGCGGTTAAATAACAATACCTTGAAATTTTGTACCTCAAAATTCAGGGATTTAATGAACTAGATGGATATTAATAGAAGAGGGTGTAGAAGATATTTTTTCAGTTATATCTAAAAGAAGATTTAAATTCGTGGATTTTGTATTTTGAACCCCATCTAAAAATTAAGGAAAAATTTGAATTCTTTCGAATTATAAATGCGTTCTCAATAATACTAGTGAACATAGCACATGATTCTGTATAAGATTGTTTTCTGATTCTGAATTTGATTGTTTAAGATTCTTATTCATTACGTTGTCATTCGGACTCTCTGCCGTAACTGCTGCTCTCAACCTACATTACACGTTTATAAACATGGTATGGAAACAACGTGTATAAATTTTAGATTTCAGAATGTGCTCAACATGCATGCGTATTGTAAATTAACAAACTTCGTAAAATTAATACATTAACACTCTCACTACGACACCCGCCCCAGCCGGCTTGGTAGGTTCTATACGAGCCAGGCGGATTTTCGGGCGGGCAAGGGTCAAACTAGGGGTTTGGGTAGTAAAGCGAAGTTCCCACAAGGGTTTCCTCGGGGAGGGGAAACGTCTGCTATTCATGGCTGACAGTGATGAATTGATTTCGCCTGCAGGAAGCTTCAAATGTTTTCAGAAAGAATTACGCGCTGAACTTTCAAAATAAGATTCTGAAATAATTTTAACCTGTTATATTTTTTACTAAATCTGTGTTTATTTGAATGAAAAAATATTAAAGCTAAGAATACAGTTTAAAAATATAATTTCTTAGAAATTTATTTATTAGAGTGAATTTTTTTTCGAATTTCTTGTAATGAAGACAAATATCATTTTGTACGTTAATAGATTAACAATGATTCCTTTAAAACGGGTTAACTTTTACTCCAGAAAATATAATTAAAATGATTTACTCATGGATATGTAATTTTTTGATTCACTGGGCTTGATTGAAGGATTCAAGATTTTAAATATAAACAAACAAAATTAAAACACTCGCAAGCTGTGCTAAATTTTATTAGTGATGTACTTGATTTTTAAAATTTCTTGTAATTTTTCTTCTCGATGACAATACAACAGTTTTTATATTTTTATAACTTAAATATAAATTAATCGATTAACTGAACTAAATTTCAATTCCTTACAAGAGGTGTTTCATAATTGCAAATTCGTGTTAAAAATTATTTCAAGATTACATAATATTTATAATAATGAATTAAAAAAGATAAATCAGCAAGGAATAATTAAAATAGAATGCTTTTTCCTTTATATACAACTAAAGAAATGTGTACATTTAAAAAATGTTTTTATTAAATTTGTTTTTTCTTAAAACAATGCTGTAAATGGTTTGGTCAATAACGTGTTAAATAAAGACACTAAATTTTATTTCTAAGCGATAAGGAGTCATATTATAAAATCATATATCAGTGATTTAACTTCATTTTTTAGAAAAAGGTATGGATTGATGTTTTTCTGCGTGACATTTGAGGGACAATAATTAAAACACATTCACTATAAAAGTTTTCCAAACTGATTTAGGATTTGGAAAATTGGAAATTGTCGGAAACATTGTTCAGTCAATTCATTAAATTTTAGCCAATCTCAAAAATTAAAATTCATGAAAAAAATCAAAAACTTGACTGAATTTTTACCGGCCAAATAAACATTTAGAAAAAAATAAAAATAGCTTCGACTAAAATATTTTACCTCAAACAATTTTAAAATATGGTAAAACCCACCGAATCTAACATAGTAGATTTACTACTTTCTGAGTTTGCTGCTTATATTGTTGATAAGTTACTTTATTTTATATTCTTTTTATTTAATAAAAAATTCCTTTCTTATAAATTAGGTATTAAAAATACTAGTTGAAATTCAATTAATCACATAGACTTTAATCTTGAATCAACTATCGTGAGATATAATGAATGTTGTATCAGTTTTGTTAGTTAAATCCATTTACTAAATTCCATCTATGTTATACTCTTATATATAAATCACTTATAGTACTCTCAATTTTCTAGTTTATCTTTTTTCGTACAAAGGAAATATAGACGTTCGCAATTCTATTTTATTTCTTACAAACATTTGCGCTTTCCTCAAAAATAAATTCCCTTAAAATTGTTTATATTTCTCCCCTAGTCTAAGAAAGAAGCGTGTGTTTTTCATATAGAAACATATGTCTCTCTATGGGAAAAGAAGTCTGTTAACCTGTTGCATTGTCATTACAAAATGTACCATCAAATCAATCACCGAATGTCGCTATAATTAGCGTTAAAAATAACCAAGGAAAGAAAACGCTACATCTGGCCTTTACAGTCTATTTCAGAATCATTTATCTAGTAAGGAGTGGTAAAATTACTGGAACATGTGTCAGAGAGATTTTGCTATAGAATTGGGAGCCTTGCTTTGTAAAGGAGCTTATTTTCTCTTGTTCAGGGTGGATTGAACAGGATACAACTGAATTCCGAAGGGGATGTTCAAAATATTCCCTTTTTATTCTTAGTCATTTCTGAAGGTTACCAGTTTAGGAGGCAACAGGTTAATTTATCTCTCTTAAAAGGGATACCATTTTTGTGAAAAAGAATTGTGAAGAATTATAATCCAAAAGTTTATCAAATAGCTAGTAAAAGGAATATAAATAGCCATGACAAATTTCAGTTCCTGACTACGGTGCTACATATTATTTTATAATTAAATAAATTGTTTGAATATATTGAGCAAAATTACATTAAAAACAAAAATATTATAAACCCCTACTATCGGGGTAACAATTGAAAAAATCCCATTATGTTCTCCATCGAGGACTGTATCATTCAACCAGCGACCCCAGTCTCTAGCCCTGGGTCACGCTCCAGTGCGCTTTCGACCACCAACTGTGAGGAGAAAAAGGGAGAAGGCGGACGAGTCCATTTCAAGAATCCATATGTCAACAAAACCTCCGTATACAAAGGTAGTAAGATTTTGAGGGCCGCTAGGAGTCAGAGGGTTAAATAAAAATAAACCAATTTTATGAGCAAGAATGTCTATATATAACATAAAATCATCTAGAATGTGTTTCATGGAAATTAATTCTTTAAATACATGCTTCCTATTTAGTTCGTATGATTACATCGCTGTAATTTAAATATTAAAAATATAATAAATATTTTTTCCGGAAGGAAGAGTAATTAAAATATTTTACAAGCATTTCTGGTTAATTTAATGGATAAAGCATTATTCAAGTATCGCACAAGCATCTTGAAATTTACTTAAAACAATGGACTGAACTATGTATACAAGAGTGGGAAGAGAGATTAGTTTAGTTATATTAACTCCCCGTTCTGAAGCAACACGAGGTCTAATTTGGAACAGCATTCAGATGAAGAGGACAAGAACTGAGCTGGCTATTCCTCTTCAAACTTCTTCACCACATCAGAGGGAGGACGTTTGGCCACTAGGTACGATTTAGCGTGAGACAGGTTCCATACACGGAGGATCTTCAGTGGAATCGGGTTTCGAAATTGGTGCCCTCCGTCCCCGAAGCCGAGACCTTACCACTGGACCAACGCGGCCTCCCCATCTCAATTCAGACACTGGAGAAATGGAAACAAAACGAGTATAATTTTGGATTTCTGGACTCTTGATAGACGAATTCTTTACTCTCATATTTTAACACTCGTTACAACTCTTGTCGAAAAATCAGTATGTTGCATGCATGTAAGTAGCACAAAAGATATTTTTATATTAATTATTCGAAATACATCAAAATTCATTGGAAGAGAGAACAAATTTTAATAAATCCATTGGAAGGGGATGAGGATTAAATATATGAAAAAAGAAACATGGTTTCCAATCATTAAGGTTCGGAACCACTGTATTTTGAGACGAACCTTATCATTTTGAAACGCAGTTAGATGACGAGGACTACACCTGCGATGGCTCCTCCTCTCCAAATTTCTACGCCACACCAGCTGGAAGAAGTACGAACCACTACGTGTGATTTGAAGTGCCATTGACCCACATATACGGTTGATCTTAAGTGAAATTGGACTTACCACTAGGCCACCGCGGTTCTAATGAGAAGAGAGAAATGCAGAAGGCAAATTAGGAATGACCGAATCCCTAGGGTACCTAGAGAGAATGAAGACCATCGCGTCTAAAAGTGATGCTCTTCCAAAGGATTTTGATTTCATAGGATATTTGTGTAAGAAAAATGAATCAGAATTCGATTCCATTTCTTTTTCTTTCGGCTTGGTATCAAATTAATTCTCTTGAACATGTCGTTAATTGTCTGCATACGATAAATAATTACTATTGTTTTATTTTGACTTATGTTTCATTATCTGCACACAAAAATAAATTGTTGGAAAAATTTGTGTGACATGTTCTGTAAGGAAACATAACAGGAATTTCGTTTTAAATTTATCTCTAATCCCGAACTCATTTTTTATTAGATCTTTCTGTTTCAAGAGGCTCATTGGGGACTTTTGTAAACCACTCGATTTATTTGAATCAACAAAATAGACTTCTCTTTCATGATTCTTGAAAGATGATACCTGCGAAAGTGATGTAGCTTTTCTTTTAATCTATGGTGACACTAAAACAACAAAATGGATCTAGAGTGACACTGCTGAAAAATTAAAACAAGAGGGTGTATATTAATGGCATTACTCAATATGATATTTGTAATAGACAAGCAACAACTCTGTAGGATTATACTAAAATGAGAAGTAGAAAGCTCGGAATCATTTTGAACCTCGTTTAAAATTTTATATACTCTCCAAAATTTTGACAGCGTAAGAATCTTAGAAACGTTAATGAATCGTCTTCAGAGTCGGTCATGTCAGAAGACTTTTAAATTTAATGAACGAAGAAGTCTTTCTTCAAGCAAAAAGGATTATGAAGTGTTCTCGCTGTCGGAACTGAATGAATTAGAAAATTGGGAAACAGAGCTTGGAGGAACGGCTGACAATCTTCACTTATATACGAGTAATGACGGTGGAGATGTTAGTCGTAAATTTCAACAAGGTGAATATCGACAATCTGAACAAATCAGCTTGCATCTAACCGAAAACGAAACGTATTTCTCGAGTAAGAGTACTTCAAATTAAAATGTAGTTTTCAACATTGACAATCAGCTGATCAACGGTTGAGCATTCTACAGCATGGAAATCCTCTCGATGACTTGCCTTCGGATTTTGTAATCGATGTTCAACCGAAAGCGTCTGTTGTCGAAAAGGAAGAAGCTCCCTGTTTATTCGCTTCAGCAGATATTTCCGAACCGCTATACGAATCTGAAAGCAATGTTAGGGAATCCATATCTACAAAAGCAATCATCCGTGATTATATTGAAACATTTACGTCAACTTTAATCGATCACAATGAACTGCAAAGTTCCACTTGTTTTAATGTTTTTTCAAGTGAGGAATGTAGAGGAGTGATGATAGCAACTGAAATGAACTTTTTGATGATAACACTTGTTTAACAGAATCGCCTAAATTTTCCTGTTTTAATATCTTTATGTTTTACAAATATTCCCGTAGCAAAGGACATTTCTGGAAACACTGGATTTGCACATGGACAAAAAGATGATGATGACATTGAAAAACACCAGAATCAAAGTTCATCTGAAGTAGCTTCTCATGGTTGTGATAACAGGGACAAAGAGCATGCTAACTGGGATGAATTTCTCGTTTGAGAAACAGTTTCAGGCCCTTCGAGCTTGAATGTTCAGGCTCAATGGCACCCTGAGTATAAACAATTCATCTGCCCAGTATGTGGAAAAGGCTTCCGACGGAAATATAATTTTCTTATTCGCTACCGACATCATACGGGACAGAAGACCTTCAGTTGCGTTAGCTGAGGAAAAAGATTCTTTGCGAAATATCATCAGACCCGTCATCTCCAGATCCATAGAGGGGAGAAACCTTCTGAGTGTGATGAATGTGAGAGAACATTTGCAAAGAAATGTCAATTGACCATGCATTCCCGGACTCATACTGGTGAAAAACCTCTAAAATTTCCAATATGTGGAAAGACGTTTGCGGACAATACTGTTCTCAACAGGGACCACAAGGCAATCCATAATAAAAAGAAAACTTAGCGAAAGAATCTTGCAATGCAGTTTTCAAGATTGTAAAGATGCTCTTTTCGATACGCTGTTCTCATTTAAATTATTTCAGCGGCAAAAGTTGATTGTCTTTTCTTTCAGCTATTACGAAACAAGCATTTTATTGACAATATTAACCCTCCAGAGGGTGCGCGTTTTCAAGAGATGCATTGTGTGTTGTATTACATATTAATATTGTTCGTTTATAAAATTAAGTGGAATTTTTATTTATAAAATCTTTGTTTACTATTAAGCTAATAATACTGATAATTTAAATAAACCTGGATTTATTTTTGTAAAAAACACGATATATTTATATAATACGATGCACGATATGTCGTAAAATTTGTGCAAGCGCTCCTGCTGGAAGATCAACATTGATCTTTTTAAATTGTTTATTAAGTATGAGACGAACATTGTGAGATACCAATTATAATATATTTCTATCTATGGATTATTTTGACGTGTAACGTTTTCAGTCCTTTCCATAAATCTTGATATTTTTAATATACAGAGACGAATAGTCCTCGATGCAGAAAAGTTGTTTCTAACACATTGTTAAGGGAAGAGAATACAAAACGATTTTTTCATACATTACCACATTTGATTTAGCATTTTGGAAATATTTTGAATAGATAGTAAATGTATGCCGAGTGGTGTAAATCGCAATTTTAACGCATCTTTATATAACTGATTTGAAAATATATCAAAATGATTCTGTATTATTATAAACGTTTTGTGCGTATCATGTTTAATAAATAAACATTCTTTTATTTCTGAAATTACTTAGTTCACCTTTAGCATAGGAATGAAAGTTGTTATTTCAGATTAAAAACTACTGTAAATTTATTTATCACTCGAAATTTTAATTAAGAGTCACTTTCAATGGGCATGGAAAAACTTCGAGTCGGGGAAGTTATATATGTTGAATTGTATATATATATATATATATATATATAAATTTGTATATATATTTGTTCCAGAATCGCTTCCGAACGGCTAAAGGGATTTTGATGAAACTTGGTTCAGCTGTTCCTCATTAAACCAATTGAAGTCTAGTATGGATAAAGAATCCCTAACACAGTTCCTCAAGGTAGTGTGGTGCAAAGTCACCTCAATACATGCAGTAGAAAGGGAGCTGAACATGCTTAGCGATTTCGAGGAAATTTGGTATATACCTATGTTTCTCATGAGCCAATTAAAAATACTGTAGCGTTAAGGTATCCGACTGTGTTCGGAGACATTTTTTTGAAAAATAGCTTACATATATTTTTAATGTTATTTTTCTATTGCATATTTTTTAAAACTATGAATGAATATATTTAAAATTAGGCTTTCAAAATAATATTTTTTTTAGAAAATCAGAGAAATTTGAAGAAAAATGACTAAACTATTTGCCTTACGCTAACATCCGTAGTCAAAATTATATTCTAAATATACATAAATCCTTGTATGAGTACATTTTTATGACAGTTATGTGTGTTATACTCTAAAATATTTCTTGTACTTCAAAATAGTATGCTATGTTTACACAAATGCATTTTATCAATGTGCGTAGCAAAAAAAACATTAATGGAAATTTCAAATCATTATCAGCTTCGTGTGAAACACTGTGAGTCGAAATTCCTTTTCGTCTCAATCAATTTCTGGTTGCTCAAATGGCTACGTGACTGAATTTTGCACATAAATGTATTATTATCTCTGTGAAAACTGTAACGCTTTATTCTAAAATGCATATTTAAAATTTCACAGGACTTAGGTACTGCTTAATTAAATGGCTTATTAATGGGTGTTTTCCTAAATGTATTCAGATAGCGTTCGTGTGTGTTCAATATTCTTTTAAAAAATTGAGTTAAAGGATTTTTAATTTGTTTAGATTCCTTTTCGGAATATATTTTTCACCAAAACCAAATTACGAAGATCTGGATATAGCCCTTTTAAGACAATTGGAATTGAGGCAGATCTTCCAATCAATGCTCAACACTGTCTCTACGCGTCCGCTGATTGGATTAAAATTATGAAATTCAAAGATTCATATCTCTGTCAGTTCCGATCACAGAAGAGTGAAGGCTTTTTTTGTTTAAAATGTTGCTTTGACATTTGACTGTGAATGTGACAAATAAGGACGGGAGCCTGTATAAAAATGTAGATTTGGTAACCTTTTCAGTACGACATTTATTGACTCAAATATAAAATGTAATTCTTTACGTTATTTAGAGCATTTATTTAATTGGAAGCATATGCATATCTCTGACAGTTTAGAATTAGCTCTTTGGACACTTTTAGACATGACACCCGGTATATAGAAATCGTAGCTTGAGTTTTCTTCTAGGTTTTATGTATTGTTTATCTAATTTTAAATATAAGAATTTTTTACAAATATATATAATTCCGGTGGAACTTCTAATTAGTATTCAAATGAATGATCAAAATACAACCAAAGCAATATATTCGGACCAATGATTAAAGGAAAATGAAAAAATAATATATCTTAAACGCTTGATTTATAACTGGCGAGAAATCAGATTTGAAGAGAGAATTCGAAGATTCAGAAATATTTTTCGAAACCAAATACATATTCTAGATTTCAAGTTCTAGGGATTCCAAGAAAATATTTTTATCTTTATTAAAAGAATTCCACTTGCTCTTCTCAAGCGATATTTAAAATTCTACATCAGTTACTGCAAGAACCAATGTGGAAATATTTAACCCACATTCATTTTACTAATAAATACGTCCTGTAGTACTTAATTTTCTCTTAAACACTCCGGGAAAGCCTCCTTTTGATCTATAATCAGTTTTAAATTTTCCGAGGAATCTGTAAAAGATACACATTTCTCAAAATGGACTTCATTTGCACTATTATTTAAAATAAAATTCAAAGGCGAAATATCAGGAGGATTATCATTCTGTGCGGAGTTAGATGTTTCATCAGAAAAGAACAGTATTTTCGTTTTCCCTTTAAGGCAGGAATAACTGAGAGAGTTTCATCATTTTCAGTTAGCACCGAATTTATTGGTTTAGATTCTTCATGGACGTTTCGTTGACATTATTTAACGCTTGATTTATAGCTTAAATATAGTACAATTACTATGATTTGTTGTCCATAATTTTTTAACCAAGTGAACTGATTTCAGATTAGTATATTTAAAAAATACTCTATAGAATTTTACATGAAGCGAATGCTTCTTTCGATTCTTAAATATCGGATTATTCTGGAAGTCGATTCCTGCATTCACTTTCAGGGAGAGAAGGCTCTAGCACGTTTCTTATCAAACGATTAACTCAAAATGTTTTCAAATCAGTTGAATGAAACTACGATCATGTGGCAGGATACTTTTGCGTATCTTATATACTTGATTATCACCAAGCATTAACATGGGTAAAGACTGAGGATGTTGGTTTATGCTCAGCTTGTTGATTATTTGTTATTGCTTAATTTTTAGAGTAGAAAGGCAGTTGGTTTTCCTTTTTAATAATATTGATGGCCGCGTAGTCAGACGTACAACAGAGACAGTGCTGCTTACGATGAAAGTACATCCAGTGTTTCTCTTCTAAGCACTTTGGCAACGTGTCTTCCTAAACCCACATTAGATTAGACGGATTGGATGTTAAAGCATGTAATGAAGTTAAAGACAGACTCTTGATCCTGTCCGAGCATTTCTGGGAAAAAATTGTCCAGCAGTTCCTTGGTGACGATGAAGAGGTGAAACAAATGAGTTCCGTGCAGACTGACAATGAAACTTGTCTCATTTTATTCCTACCTCAAGAGAAATATAGTTCCATGTCACAGTGGGCGTCAACATCACAGGTGGCAATCTATCCTGACACTTTGCTTTTGCGGGTTCTATTTTAATATTTGAGGAATGTGCTTATTAAGGTTCCTCGAAGGAATTTTAAAACTGATTATGAGCTGCGGAGGACTTTCCTTGGAAGTGTTTGAGAAAATACCAGTACCCTGGAAATGGATTATTTAATGACATGTGAGGATCCAGAATAGTTTCCCAATGGCCATGCACACCTGATGAGAATTCTAAAATCGCATTGAGGAGAGCAAGTGAATTTTTTTAATAAAGAAAAATATTTTCTTGGAGACTCCTAGAATTGAAATCAAGAAATACGTATTTGGTTCGAAAAATATTTCACTAATCTCTCGTAAGATCTGATTTCTCGCCTATGGAATGGTGATAGACGAAATTGCCACCCTATTAGCAGCCTCGGGTTATCACTGGAAACAAGAACGACTCTCAACTGATGGGACTCCTAGATATATCAGAAATAACTCTTTGTATTTCCACGGAATCCACCTCTGGGCTTAGGCTTATGCGGAAGGGATTGCTTGGTTGTGGAAGGAATTTTCGAAGCTGGGTTGATGTTCATTATCAGACATACGGACAGGCCTTTGATATTGAAGTGTGCCAAGAGGGGTTTACTCAGGGAGATCTCGACAAACGACCCTGGGGCCTTCCACACTGGTGAAACCCTTTGATGTGATAATATCAAAACGGTTTTGCTCAATCTCGTCAGACATTGATGGACACTGTAATTTGGTTGTATATGAACAAGGATTTTTATATTATGACGCATCTCGATGTCACTGTATCAGTTACCGCAGATTGAAGAGAGAAGCTTCTTTGATGTGGTCGCGGACTACTAAGGAAAGGAGATATTAACAGGCGATTACAGAACACTTGTGGCGAGTACTTGTGGTAAAGAAACGGTTCCCATGGAAGGTTCTCGATAAACATTACAGAACTCACACTGGTGAAATATGGATGTGATGCTGTCAGAAGCGGTTTGCTCAGTCAGAGAAATCTTATCTCGTCAGACATTGTGGACACTTACCTTACACTGCTGAAAAAATAAAATTTGTTTTGTGACATATAAAAAAAAGGATTTTTATATTATGACACTTGCATCATTGTCACCCTATCGAATTTACCTGGGTGAAGCCCTTTATTGGTAATGAGGAGGAACATGCAAAAAAAGGATGGGCATTACAAGAGACATACTGGCGAGAAGCCGCTATTGTATTGTGATGTGTGTGAGGTATACAAGAGGATTCTCCAGAAGGAGTTCTTTCTCGATGGCTGCATTTCAGAACTCAACACTGGTGAAACTGGATGTGATATATCAAAGCGGTTTATCAAATTTCATCTCGATCAGTCATTATCGGACACACATACTGAAAAATAACCATTTGGTGATGTCACATGGATGGGACGCATCGACTGTCACTATCAATTTTTACAGGTGAGAAGCCCTTTGTGATGGTGCTCACAGGTTACTAGAAGAAGGGGAATCTTAACAGGCGTTACCAGGTGTTGCTTGGGCCGGGAACCTTTGTGTGTGAGGGTGTCTGGGTTACTCAGAAGGGGTTCTCGTCATTACAGAACTCACACACTGGTGAGAAGCCTATGGATGATGCTTAATGTCATCCAAAGCGGTTTGCTCAGAACTCATCTCGTCAGTCATCAGGCTCACTGGCGGAAGCCCTTTCTGTGTGTGGTATGCAAGAGGTTACTCAGAGGGGATCTTAACAAGCACTACAGAACAGATTGAGAAACCTTGCTTTTTGTGTCTTAATGATGTGTCCACCGAAGAGGCCTGACCGAAACAGATCTTTAATGCCGGACTCATGAAGGAGAAGCGTTATAAATGCAGTATTTGTGGAATGGCTTTTACAGAGAGCAGCAGTTACAATATGCACCACAGTAAGAAACATAAATGAAATCCTATCGGAATGTCATAGATCTTTTTATTCCACTAACATAAAACATATGTTATCATATGTTTTATTCCCCTTTGATTCGGTGCAGTCGAGTTTTTTACTGTTTTCATTTCAGAATTTATAATAAAAAAACATTGCTTTGACAAGGGGTGTGTTTTGTGATGTACACTCCACAGGTTGATGATAGATGTTAATTACTGAAGAAGATCGACGAGAATCATATGTCTTCACTTTAAAGATTGGAACAACTTTCTTATTGCGTTTGATGGTGATGACTTGTCGTTTTTTTTACTCATTCCTATTCTGTTTGGATCTCTGTAACAGCTCAGGTGTGCAGCTGTCTATTAATGGAGTGTGAAACATTTATTGTATATTTTATTTCAAAATAATGCGTTTCCGAAATTTGACATTTCTCGTTTTCTCAGAGTTTTTTTATGACTAGATGATTGGTTTAAATAATGGCATTGACTGCATTTTGATTCTGTGGAATTGACCTAAACAATTGTTTTAAAATTAAGGATTAATGCGTTCTGTTATTATTTCTGGAAACTTGATGTTTAACGCAGAAACGGAAAACTTAATTTATCGAAATGAAAACTTTATGACGAGATGCATGATATTTTCATACATTGTAGTGGGAGATATGACCTCATGGATTCTTTTTTTGCCTTTGCACTTGATTGAGTTGGTTACATATGCATAGACTCTCGTGTTTCCTTTTATTTTTGTTTGTAAGAAAATGTCAATGGTTATTTGCTACAGATGAGTTAATTTATATAGTCAATCAGTTACTATTTCTACAGATATTTGCAATAAACTTAAGAAACCAATGTATGTTGCCTTCGACTATTATTATATGTTTAATGCGATAGGTTAAGAGTTTCAATTTTCTCTCGTCTTTTTTTTTTTAATTACAGAGCAATAAGCATATGATTCCCGGGTAGCTGGGGAATCTCATGTTATATGATAAAGAAGCAGTTCATACTAATGAAATGGATTTTATATCCTATTCTTAAAGTTAAATTGTTTGGTTACAGACCTCTTTTTTCAGTTTATTCAAATGAGATTTTCAATGGGGACATTGGACACAGATGAAGAACAACAATTTGTCAGGTAATCGCTTATCAAATTTTTCACTTTTTACCAGATGGATTCTCGACATCCTTTAATGCACAAGACTTCACATGGAAAATCATTGATGGATTCTGGATCCGAACCTTAAATGTTTTGATCCTGAAGCGATTAATTACTACTGGTGCTTCGGCCCCGAAAGAGACATAAAATAAGACTGATTCGAATACATGTTATGCTTAGTGGTCTCAACAATGGTGATTTCCAGTAGTAGCAGAATTTGTTCAGTATTGTCAGTCTTATTTCAGTAAAACAGTATCCTGCTTTACGATATCCTACATATATAATTTTTTTTTTCAACTGAACAGATGATAAGTTTCATTTTATATTTCTT